>JBBIGC010000013.1:15038658-15058890 GCA_037576955.1 Lepidarchus adonis | reverse complement strand
TCATAGTATTATCATATCTGATAGATTCATAATACCTCATAGTATCATCATATCTGATAGATTCATAATACCTCATATTGTCATAATGACTGACAGTTTCATAATACATCATAGTATCACAATGCCTGATAGTATCATAATACCTCATAGTATCATAACGCTGGATAGTATCATAATACCTCATAGTGTCATAATACCTCATATTGTTATATCTCAAAGTGGCAGAATAACTGTAATATCAGAATGTCTCATAGCCCTGTTTACATTAATATTCATCCTGTATCTGGATGTTGTCCTCCTACACTTTTCAAAGACAGGTATAACTGCTTCTATGGCCGGAATGGTATTCTAGTATTCTTTATTCCAGGCTAGTTGAGCACTGTGATCAGATCATGCAGAGAGTGTGGCCACATTTACACATCAACTTTCTATTGTTAAATATTCTTTCGTAATGGTTGCTAATTAAATGTCCATAACTTGCTGTTTTCTGTCTTGACATGTCAGATGGCTGTTCAAAGTGGCCAATATGAAACTGATTATGGCCCTTTGTATATGCGTTTGAAGAAATCTACATTGAGGACCACATTATGGATCTTCTTTTCATTTAAACATAAGGAACCTAACAAACATGCAATCCTTCTTCTTTCTTTCTCTACTGGGCCTGCAAACCTATGGTTTATTAAAACATTGTACACCCTCCCCTCAACCTTGGGTCAGCTGGATCAGTCTGCAGCATAGGGGAACAGCTAACACACAATGTATAGGTCGTCTTTAGAAAGCTTAAACAACTGCACATAAAATAAAATAAGAACCAACTGACTGTGCATATGTATGTAACAAAGATTATTATGTTTATGCATGTAACAAAGCTTCTATAGAGAGGACAGAAAAAACACCAGATACTCACAGTCATTAACTGTCAGTTAGGACTACAATTGATTATTTGAGTTATCCATCAGTTATTCTGTCAATTAGTACATGCAAATGGGATAGTTGTTGTTGAAACAATGGATATTACATTGAATCTTGGTCAGTTTATTCATATTTTACTATATTTTACTTATATTTTACACTGTATGCAAATTTTTTGCACTAAAAAACAAAAATTGAGTGGATGATTTTACAATTATAATTATAAAGGTGTTTTCAGGTTCATTTGAAGTTTATAATGTAGAATAAATACAAATATGAGCAAATGTGTCAGTGCAGGATAAGGAATAAACAAGTTCATAAATGCAAGTACTCAAAGTTTTGATACATAAATAATATGAAAAGGACCTCATAACTGCATCACCCAGTTTCTCAGAACACATGCAATATAATGTCAGTTAGATTATGCACTAATATATAACAATATGGCTGGGTAAGGGTATGCTGATGTAATTCTTGTTGCTCACTTTTGGAAAATACAGCTAGACACAAGTGGACAGTGAACTCCAATTAACCTGTTTCTGTTGAGTTTTTACATTTCTAATACAGTTTAAAAGAAAAAATATTATAAATGCAATTGATCAAAATCTGGAAAATGGCTGAATTAGTGTCACCATTTCTTCTTATAGTATTTTACTTTAAGGCCAAACAAAACATTCAAATATGCTTTGCTACAAATACATACATTGTGGAGCTTTTATTTAAGAAAAGACACTTTGGCTGAATCACAAATGGCTCCCTACATAGTGAACTGTATAGAGAAAGTATAGTGCCTACACCGGAATAGTGCACCAAATATTAGATAAGGAATTGTAAAGTATATTTGACTAATAATTAACCATTCCATTGTAAAAGCCATTACAAAATGATACTTGAATGTTTGTGAACCCTTTAGAATTTCTTTTTGGAGAGCAGTTGCTTTCTTTTTGCAATGTGAATATTGCCTTCTGTTACTTTGAGGTTACCTTGTGTTTCTGTCTGATCTCACAAAATAGTATAGACCTTACTCTTTGATCACTCCTAAAAATGGTCTTGAGTTTCCTTAATTTGAGCTGTGACTGTGGACTCGTCCAAACTACACTGCCTATCCCAAAAAAAAGTCACACACACAATATTTTGTTGGAATTGATTACAGCACGCATTCACAATGGCATTATTTCTGTAAAGAGTCACATTCATTTTTCTTGTAGAAATGATGGGACAGTTGGACCACTGCACAAATTCTTCTCCAGCACATTAAGCACAAGATTCTCAATGAGGTCTGGACTCTGGTGGCCAATCCATGTGTGAAAATGATGTCTCATGTTCCTTGAACCACTCTCACTATATAAGCCTGATGAATCCTGGCATTGTCATCTTGGAATATGCCCGAGCCATCAAGGAAGAAGAAATTCACTGCTAGAATAACCTGGTCACTCAGTATGTTTAGGTAGTCCGCTAACTTTATTCTTTGGACACATAAGATGTTTTCTTTGCTTGATGCCAATAATTTGACCCTTCTGAAACTGATTAACATATTTTCAGTAAGTATCCAATGGGAGGCTCTTACCTATTTGCTTTGTTAAATCCAGGTGGCAACTTTGTTTGGACAGGCAGTGTAATAAACCTCAATATGTTGTGAAGATAATACCTTTATAGGCTCAATTTTGCCTGTAAAATAATTGCTAATATTAGTTAATTGATTCCTTCAAATAGGTTTCCTTCATCTAGTTTTACAACTTTAAAGTAAGGTATAAAATGTTTTAAGTAATATTTATGCATAAATATAAAAAATACTAAAGCATTCAAACACTTTTAAGCACTTTTGTATTCATGCAAATGTTACAATAAGAATCTGACTCTGATACTTGATTCTCTTTGTACAATAATGCATTATCATAATGCAACCAACAATCATTGCCAATTCAACAAGAAAGAAAATATTTATCCCTGACTTTTTGACTAACTGACTAATCAGGTTTAATTGAGTTTAATGACAGCCATTCTGACAATAAGAGGCCCTACAACAAGACACTATGACAGTTGCACAAACAAAAGACCATGAAATAGTTTGAATAGTTTGAGCTATCAACTGAACAAAGACGACTGGCACGACAGACATTGGAGAAATAAAGTACAGATTGAAAGAACTAGACATAACAGCAACATCACGCTCTATTTCAGCTGCTGGCTTTTCTCTATAATCATCATAGTTAATTATGTGGACGTTTATGGAGCATTTTTAATCTTCAGATTAAGTAAGGCCAAGAAATTGGCTAAAATCTCTTTATGCATAGTAATTTAAAAGCACTGCTTAACATGCTCCCATCTTATGCCGTGCCTCTTTGGGACCATTCATTATTTATGATGAGTAGATGGAGCGATATCTGGGGGAGGGTCAAACCTTTCCAGCTTATTTTTTCAGGGAAGGAATAACAGTTCTCTGTGTAGTGCTTACCTACTTATCATATTTATGATTATTTGTTTCATGAAGGTGCAGTTTTATCATTTTACTATGACATTATTAAATTAGACACATTTGGCATTTTTTTTTACATTTTGTTACAGATGATAGGGCATCTTGAAAAAAGTCCTTGGCTTTCCCGGCCCAAAAACTGAATGGAAATTAAACTGAAAGCATTATTAAATACGCAAAAGTCAAAAAGTAATAAAATGACAGAGCCATGCGAACTACAGCCGTATGAGTGAATGGGAACTTTATAGGCTGTTCAGTGTTATCCAAACAAAATGTCATGTGTGGTTCATCACTTTTATAATACATTATTATCTACTAAAATGCAATTTTCCTGTGGTCAAGACGGTTACAAAAATGCACAGGGCTGCATGCAAAGTCCCTTAACCCCTTCAGGTTACTACATCCATATAAGCACTAATGGCTAAAGAACAAAACTGCAGTGCAAACGACCACACATCACTTCCAGCTCATCTGGTGTAGACACTGCAAGCGCATTCAAAAGATACGCCATCACTACCTAACGCCTGCAGCCATAGCAACATCCCCTGGGGCTGTTGCTATGGCAACGGCTTACTTGTCTGTTGTCTTGGCAACAGGCTCCGCGCTGCACTTTGTTGTAAGAGCTTCAAGGCTGTAGGTGACAATACCACCCAGTGCTGGTCGTCACCGCCACATCCCTCAGATCATCCAGACTAACGTGGTTTGGAAGTCTTTAGCCATCATACTAGCCCCGCCCCCCTGAGTCATGGGTGTGGCTTTACAATACTCACTTCCTGTTTCTGTTCTGTACTTGCTGCTGCTGGTGTTGAATCTGTTGCTGCGAGGGCGCGGGACGCTTACGGTTGGCATCCATAGTGGGGTTGGTCAGACCGGGGCGGACGGTGGGGTTTCCTCCATACGGCGGACCTGGGGGTCCCATCGGTGCCCCCTGATGAGGCATCCTTGCACCTGATGGCATACCGGGACGCTAAAAATAAGGAGAAAGGAGATGAGAGGCAGGAAGACAAGAAAGAAGGAAGGAGAACCAATGCCTTCAAAATCCCTTTCTTATGAAAATGTCTGTTCTGGTGAACTGGTATTGGTGCCATACAATAATATTAGTTTTGATTAAAATGTAATTAACTCTACAGTATGTTATTTGTTGGGTATTTGTTTTGACAGAACAGTTTGATCTAAATTACAGCCATCACTATTGATTATGGTAAAGTAATCAAGCAACTATTTAATAATTGATTGAGAAATCAATAATAGCAAAAGTTAAATTTTCACTCATCTGCATGAAATTTTAACCTACAGACACACAGGCATTAGTGAGATCCTCACTAAAAAGCATTAAGGCAATAATATACACTGTGATATTAGTTCTTGTTTTGAACATAAATTTGGCTTGATTGCTCCACTACAGCTCCTATTTACGAGTGTAATGATTTCAGTATGTATCAAAAACCTGGATTTAAAACCCCACAGTTTCTTCCAAGGGTCTCATTCATCACTTTTGGTAGAAATCAAAGTCAGATGATTAAACATCAAAACTAAGCTTCTCGGCACAGCCTGTCGACATAATTCATGGAGTGGCTTATGTTGTGCATGCACCCATGCAATTTTTTATATAAAGCGGTTATACATTTTATAGAATGCTGTTATAAATGTAAAGTTGTGCATTTTAGGAGTTATTCTGTTAGAATAACAGGCAATGATGGTGACATCATTAATTCCCCGCCCCCAACAACAAACCTGCTTGCTAGACTATCTATTGCATTATATACCATTAATAATTTAATTATATTATATTATATTATATTATATTATATTATATTATATTATATTATATTATATTATTCAACTAAACAGTAACTTTCCCTAACCTATGTAACACTCTCTTTATACTCGCCATCTAACTGTGACCCTCTTCCTACCATGAAACGCGTTTTACATAACACGCTAATATTTTGATCATCTGTACCCAGTCTATAGGGTATATATTCTCAGCTCTATGTAACTTACTAACTTTAAAGGTGTTATTGAAGAAACCATGAAAACTGCACAACTGAGTAAGATTAATGTGTTTTCTTGTGCTAGCAGGTGTATGTTAAAAGCTTTGGTGTAAATCTGCCAAGAATGAGGAACAGCATCTTAATGTGGCAGCAGTCACCTTCCAGCCACACTAGCAGTGAAACTGGACACGGATAAGACACAGCTGTCCATGTGTGAAACAAAACGAGCTGTGTTCACTGGTCACGCTCACTCAATAAAGTACAAAGGACTCCACAGTGTAAAAAAGCTCTAACTCTTCCACCTGTGATAGTCCCTCCACTAGCAACAGCTGGCATGTGTGGGTGTGTCAATTTAAGGTTTGGGAGGATCTCTTCATGGTTGTACAGCTGAATTTAGTCTAATCGACTTCATTGTGCTCGTGAGGGCCCAGACATTTGAGCCATGTCATTGATTATGCAGCATGACGGCATCGCTGTGCGCTTACAGTAGGAAGAGAGAAGTCATAGGAAGTTTAGATTGTATCTTCAGAGCTACTTAATCTCCTGTAAGCAATAAAACGACAGATTCGATGACTTGAATCTGCCAGTAAAGAAGCCAACCGTTCTTCAGTCCCTTATACTATACCAGGGTCACTTAAAAGTGGAAGTCTGCAAAAAAAATTTGCACTTAAACAATCTTTCCCTTATCCCCAAATGCAGTTGATCAGCCAAGACATACTGCATACATCAAGTCTTTAGGCTAATATAGCTAACAAGTCAAGAAAACCACATTTTTCTCATTCTGTAAAAGTCTGATATAGGATGCAAATCTATTCATTCCATATCCCATACCAGCCATCCATGGAAAACTGGCTGAAAAAACAGCTTGTTTTTATTTATTTATTTATTTTGCATAGAGTCCCTCCAATGTAGTCAAACTCCATTGTTTCTTCATTTGCATTATTTTAAGTTATTCTTATTTTTTTAAAAGCAGCCTTCTAATACAACCCCATTGTAGTAACACTCCAAGAAATGTCTTTAATTATTTTAGGGATGTCACAAACCAACACATTTACATGCCCCCTATTCATCCTACAGTATGTTCTGCTCTGTACTTAGAGTGAATTAACTGTTTTTCAACCCAGAATGCTTTCTGAATGAGGCACACAGCAGGGTGGTCCATCAGAACAGAGCTCATGCATGTATCAGTCTTAAAGTCACAGTGGGAAGGACAGAGAAAAGTTGGGAAGTTGTCATGTAAAAAAATCTCAAAAAACTTATTACCACCATCATTTGGGTGTGTTTGCAATGGTAACATCTATATTCAGCCTAAATCTGAACGAAACTCTGCTGGTTATGACAAAGCTAGTCTTGACTATATCTGATAAAGAGATTCCCTGTGACGGTATATAAAAGAGCTGAAAAATATTTTGAGTCACATTAATCCAGAGTAGTGTCAGCTCTACTGCCTGTGCACTGGAGCAGGAATATCCTGTAAGCTGATTCTGAGATACGTTCACTTCTGTTTGTTTGACTGTAACTTCAGATTAAGTTGCTGCAGAAATGAAACTTGTGCAACAAAAAAATCATTCACGCTCATGAACCAAGCAGCTGGAGCATGGTCACATCACTCCGCTGTAACAGTTCAGAGGTTGGAGTGATTTAAGAACAGCATGAAACAAAGAGACTATCTGAAAAGTCCACTTAGCAGTGCAGGACAATCTGTAACACAGTTACAAATACGTGGGATACGAGGGATATACTGCAAATACGAGGGATGTTAAAAAAGTTTCCACACTACATTTATTTCAAAACAAATTACATCACTTTTCTACTGTCTCCTTCTATTGCAATGCAGTTTTCTCAGAATTGTACCAACTGTTTAATGCCATTAGCAAAAGGGGCTTTTAGTTGAGCACATAGTCACTGCTTCACATTATTACATGAAAAACTTCTTCCCCTTAAAGCTTCTATGTGGCTAAATCTGTCACATGACCTGATCAGAAATGATCAATTGAAAACTCCTCCCCCCATGAATCTGATTAAATGCAACCTAACATTAATGCAGCAGAAAGGAAAAGAACCTGTGAGCTGGTCAGAAGACCCCATAGGTGGTTGTACATTTTCTCTCCTTGTATTTATGAAAGTCATCCAGCAGATTTAATTTAATTAAATTTTAATCTGATAAAGCATTGATACACCAAACTGGGCTGTACAGTTAGCTGGTGGGCCACAGGTGCCTTTCTGTGTAGAGTGTACCATCTCTCCCTGTGTTTGTGAAAGTGAAAGTAATGAAAGTGAAAGTAAGTGGGTTTCCTCTGGGTTCTCTGGTTTCCTCCCATAGTCCAAAGGCTTGTGGTTTAGGTTGATTAGCTACTTTAATTGTTCATAGGTGTGAGTGTGTGTGAATGGTCATCTGTCTCTGTCCCTGCGTTGGGCCCATAGTCAGCTGGGATCGGCTCCAGCTTCCAACGACAAAGTGGTTTGGGTGATTGAATAATACACCAAACCAGGTATTAGAGGATTAACACAAGTACAACTGCACTGACATGAGAATACGTATTAAAAAATTATATTTACACATTTATACACATAAAATCACTAAGTACTGTACTAATGTTATTTGTATTCATTCTTATATCAGTACTTTTTGTACTGTACTACTTTACCCTTTTAATGTAAATGTCTCAGATGTTTAAAAGTTTTGCATAGACCCATGATACTGATGTTCATTTTAAGTGATATAGTTTATAGGTAAAAGCTGTGATACAATGACCTTGAAGAAGCAGTCAGAATGTGCATGACAGGAACTAACATGGTGAAGAACAACAATCAGTGTTTAACATTCTGCTCAATTTCATTCACCCAAGCAGCTTATCCTAGTCAGTGTGAAAGGTGAAGAAACCTCCTGGACAGGTCACCAGTCCTTCACAGATCAGACACTCAGACAAACACACTCTTACACAAAGCGTTGCATAGTCCAGAAGACACATCAGGCCATCAGAACTCTGCCTAACCAACTGTCACTCCAGCATAGGACTTCACTTGTACATTTCTCATGCTACACTCTGGATTTTAACAGCACCTGCACTTTACTTAATTTACTGTTTACTGCCAATCTGGCTCTGTAAACTCATACGCTGCCACTTTATAAACCTACCTACAGTGCAACACTCATCTCTCAGAGAAGCCTGGACTCCCATTCCCAGTTTACTTCTACATTTTACACATTGACTTGTCTACTTGTATTGTGTCTGTCACACATTGCACTCTGCACTTTGCTGGATGTGCTATATGCTGCCCAAGGGGAAATGTCTCACTATACAGGGTGGCAGAAAAGTATTTAATCAGTGACCAAATGTGCAAGTTCTGCCACTTAAAAAGATGTGAGAGGCCTGTAATTTTCATCATAGCTTTACCTCAAATATGAGAGACAAAATGAGAAAAAAAATCCAGAAAATCTTTTTTAAAGAATGTATTTGCAAATTATGGTGGAAAATAAGTCTGCAGTTCCATGCTTTAACTGGAACTTCCCCATCATACGATACCACCAACACGGGAATGTGAGGAATAGCATGCGTTGCCTCCAAGTCACAAAAAGCCATTATTGAATAGTGTAACATGCTGGGAGGGGACTGCCAATTCAGATGGTTAGAGAAGTGGGTTTATAAACAAAGGATTGTGGGTTCGATTCCTGGAATCAACCAGCAAGTTCAAGTGCCCTTGAGCACTTAACCCCCAACAGCTCACACTCTATGTCACTCTGAATAAGAACGTCTGCCAATTGCTGTAAATGGAATATAAACATCTATGGCACCAACCAGGCTGGAACTTGCAATCTACCAATTAGGACCAACTTTTAAACAGATGTGTTTGTCCTTTAGGTGGAATTTTAGGAGTACAAAACAGAACAAAATGTTCCAATCAAATTGTATATTCATGTAGTACAACGTTTCTTAGCATTTTTAAAGCTAACTACAATCTGATATTATGATATGTTCAGGAAATATTGTGATACTGAATGATTAAAGAATGTCCTTGTGATCAAGTGTCCTATGTTCAAGTCCCAGCATCACTGAGGTGCCCTTGAGTAAGATACCGTCCTGCTGTTGAAAGCTGCCTGCTGCTCCACATGTGAATGGGTTAACTGCAGAAGTCACATTTCATTGTGGTGCACTGTGTGTGATGGGGTGTGTTCACAATGACATAGTCGCTTTCAATAACAGTCGCTATGTTCACTTCTGAATAAATAGTCTTTTTTGATGAGATGTGCTTCCAAAAGCTCCTCCGATCAACCACGAGTTGAAACTCAGTGTATTCAGGCCATCACAGTTGTTAAGGACTATTGCTTTCACCCAGTGGCCTTAATGTGAGAAAAACGTGTCCACCTTAACTATGCAGGAAGTGTTCCCATTGAACCCTGAGAACAAAGGAATGTGTTGTGAATGTGTGAGTGTGGCCGTTATCGCCTGATCAGAGCTGGGGTCTGTGTTTGCTGTGATAACGGTCGAGGTTGGCACCTGGTGGGAAACAGTGAAGAGACAACAAGGTGGTGACACCTTTGGCAAAAGTTGCTCCTTTGATGAACCACTAAATAACGTTCCTTCTTCAGTCACATCCACATGTGACTCTCTTTGACATGTGTACAGTCGTTTGTGTGTGTTTTGGGGACTGGGGAGGGGGGGCTTTTTCCTGTAGGCCGTTAAGTTGGACTCTACACTATTGTGAAATAAGGGTAAATCAAGCAGAGAAGGGCAGAATCAGGTTGCAATATTAGCGCTAGTAATGTGCAATGTTGTCCAGTGGGTATAATGAATTGCATTAACTCATAAGCTAAGAACGCATTACTAAAAAAAGGCAAATATTGCCAAAAATCGCTGAAAACAAAGAGACAACGAATCACATTACGCAAATTACATCATGCTAGTACAGTTAGGCCCAAAAATACAGTGACAGAAGTTTTGTTATTTTAGCTGTTTACGAAAACATATTCAGGATACAATTATATAATCAATATGGCCTTAAAGTGCAGACTCTCAGCTATTATTTGAGAGTATTCACATCCAAACTGGAGCAAGGGTTTAGGAATTACAGCTCTTTAATACATAGCCGCCTCTTTTTCAAGGGACTAAAAGTAATTGGACAATTGACTTAGAAGGCTGCAAAAAAACAAGGCTGCATGAGCTCTTCCCTCCTAAACCTGTAATCAATTTAGCAGTTAAAAATTATGGAGTTGATTCCAGGTGTTGCGTTACACAATATGCAGTCAAAGGAGCTCTCAAAGGAGGTGAAACAGACCATCCTGAGGCTGAAAAAAAGAAAACATCCATCAGAGTGAAGCAGAAATGTTAGAAGTGGCCAAATCAACAGTTTGGTACATTCTGAGAAAAAGTGCTCCGGTGCACTGGTGAGCTTGGGAAGGCCTGGACATCCATGGAAGACAACAGTGGTGGATGATCGCAGAATCCTTTCCATGGTGAAGAAAGACCTCTTAAAGTCTGCACTTCAATTCTGTTGTAGTTGTTTCATTTCAAATCCAATGTGGTAGCATGCAGAGCCCAAATCATAAAGATTGTGTCACTGTCCAAATATTTTTGGTGGCTGCTAGTATTATGTCTCTGTATATAATATGGGTATGATTGGCCAAGCTATTACTTTAATTGTATGTGATACCCCTATTTTCCCAATTTTTTAATACTTATTCATAATTATTATTCCTTCACATCTGAATAATATATTTTATAAAGAGGAGGTGTGGCCATCTCTCACTCTCCACATGTCAACTTGAAACAAACTTATTTTAAAAAGTTTGACCTCATTAAATCATGTTCCTGTTCATATTAAGTGTAATTCATTGTATAATTTTTTATGTAACATTTTTAAACCTCCATTAAAATATTATGTTAGACTGATCATCTCTAAAACATTTTCTGCGTTTTGATTACATTACTGTGCAAAAGCAGGCACAGACAAGTAACCTTAACCAAAAATATGATTCTTCAGCTTAAAGACCCTCCCTGATACTGTATCAGGCTTTACTCACAAACACATCACCAAATGAAAGGAAAATGCACTGATTTTTCAGATAAACGCCCAGAATAACAGTCAAGCTGGAGTGTGCTGCTGAGAGGGAACAGCAATACTCATTCAAGACCTTGACTGGACTGAGGGGCAGAACCTCAGTTCTTCAAAAATGCCTCAAAAATGTTAAAGATGGACAATATAGACTTCAAATTATATCACAATCTCTCACAGTATTTCTGGGGTAATTATATGCCGAAGGACTTTCAACAGTAGCGTTTTGACTACAGTCCTGAGAACCATGCAAACCTGCTAAACCAAATCCTGACCTTCAAATACTAAACTATAGTAGTTAAAGACAATACAATACAGAACAGAAATTTTAGGAATTAAAAAAAACAACAACACCAACACTCGCAGGATTCACAGCCTAACCCATGGGAAAACAAAGGGAAATGTTGTAAAATTACTTTTCGTCCTTAAACGAGTAAATAATGCTAAATGTGTGAGATGGTGAGATGAGCAATCAGCAATGTCGTGTAATATCATATACAGTATATCTTCTAATAATAGCTAGTCTCTCATAGACGCCCGTTTCCAATAAACACCGGGTTTAAACAGATGTTGCAACAAATAGACGTAGTTTTGTCCTGTTTTCAGTCCAAATATTTAAAAAAAAATCTTAAATCACGATACACTTACTAGACACGCGAAATAGCATAAAAAATTGTCTTGTTTTCTGAAAATAAAACCAAACTCAAAATTAAGTGATGGTTTAAAACAAGCAAAATTATCTGCCAATGAGAAGTTTTAAGCATCAATTAATTTTCTCATGGCATTTTTCTTGTCTAGTAATCTAGTAATCTTGATTTAAGACGTTTTAGATATTTGGACTGGAAAAGAGACAAAAAAACTAAGTAAGAAAAGCTTTTTTGCAGTGTAGCTATACATGACAACAGATGGAAAAAAGAACGGTCCAAAAAGGTGAGTGAATAAAAAAGGCTCTTTAGTCTTGCAATGCAAAGTGCAAAGTAACTATAGCAACCCTCTTTACTACGTACAGCGTCGCGCGACACAATGAATTGATTATGAAATTTGTTGCCAACTCTTTTAGCAATCGATTTGAATCTATTTAATCGATTCGTTGTTGCAGCCCTAGTCAAAATAAAGGCGAAGAAGCTGCATGACATTTTGTGGCCATAAATACCATCACCATTCCGTCTGCGAGAAGAATAATAGCCTGTCTCCAACAAACGCCTGTCTGTATTAAACGCCGGGCCGTCCAAATAATTTTTTTAATAAATGCTGGGGCTACTATTGGAAAATACATATATATATACATACATACACACAATATAAACATATTACAGTTTCTCATGTGTGGAAAAGTACCACACATAATGTAGGACTCAGTCCAGTAACTTTCAGGTAAGTCAGAAATTCCCTGACCCTTTCTCCTGAAGCAGTTCCTGTTCCAGAGGACTCGTTACACCTTCATGAGTCCTAAGAGAACACAGACTCCATGATGGCTTCACTAGACCACATGTTCCACAACTGTGTCCATTGATACAGGTTTGCATCAGTTTCTGAAGTAGCTGTCCTTTGTGTCACCCTTTGGTTCTGTTCTGTGAATCTGGTTAGCTGCCAGGTGTTGCTGTCATTCATGGCTTTGGAGCAGCTGTGCGCTCTCTCTGCTGGTCGCTGCTGCGCTGCTTTTGTTATTCGCACTATATGGTGGTGAATAGAGCGCCCTAGGCAGCTAAGAATAATCCACTAGCTGATTACACAAAGAAAACCTTTCCTTCAAAGCCTTTCCTCGTATTCCATCATCACGAGAACCTCAGCCTCTCTCTTGCTCTTTCTTACATACACAAAACCATACCCTTCACATAGCCTGAACTCCCAGCACCATTCAATACAGCATATTTGCCATTTCTGTCTTAAGTAAAAATACAATAAGGCCATAAAATCTGAGAAAAATGGTGAACTCTGTAAGAAAATCAGTGAAAGGGATGGGTTTTCATTGCACTCACACTCAATCACACACAAAGTGCATTAAACTTGACCATTAACCCATCCACACATAGAACTGCAGGCAGCTATCAACAGTGAGCAGTGTAGCAGGACATTGCCTTGCTCAAGGCTACTAGTGGTACCTGGGGCTGGGACTTAACTGAACACAAGGACCTTACCACTAGACCATCACTGCCCAGTCAAAAGCTCATGGTGGCACAGCTAGTGTTACAGTCTTTGAGCTTAGAAACAATGAGTTTGTTCCAGGAAGTATGTTGTACATGCAGAGTCTGATATTCTCAGTGTTAATATTCCTGTACGTCCAGGTTTATGTTTATTAGGAGAAGACTCCAGTAAAACTCTACCTGCAGCAATGAAGGGTTTTATTAGCAGCCTCCAAAGCTCACCCTCAGTTTTCCATGCTCTGTCACTGCAGCTTTAGCAGATATTCTTATTCTGGAGTGGGCCACAGCCACATATAACAAGGTGAAGGCTACAGCAGTTCAGAAATCCCATTGTCTTTGCCATTTGACCTTGGAGGGCGAGACAATGATCTGATGGCGATATCAAATTTCATTATGACCATTTTATCTATTGCAGGGTATGCATATGATATGAATATGACTGCACAGACATTTCACCATGATGGCTTGAAATGTATGTGATTATGGATATATCTTATTTAAACCCACATTCAATAGTCACCATTGTACTGCAGATATTTTCCCCCCATTATTGATGTCTAACTTACAGAAATTGCACATTTATGTACATGTAGTGAGCTGATACCAAATGACATTTTATTCTGCTGATTTTATCCAAAAGGCTTTTAATCTGAAGCTGATCTTGATTTTCATCAGTGCTCTCACTGCAACACACTCTGTGTAGTATGGCTTTGCATTGTGCCTTCTACATGATGTGTGTGATGAGGACGATGGCCTTAAGAGGAGGCTTAGAGGAAGCTCCGGAGTGTTCGCCATTTCACCCTGATGCCTATGCAATATCGATATATTGATTTTTACAGCGTCTTCATACACATGGCACCACTGTTTGTGCACGGTGCCTATTGCAATGCATCAAGCTTAAGACAAAATAAAATTTTGTAAAGCATATTGTGGATTAGATTAGATTAGATCAGATTAGATTCAGATTTGTCATTCGGTAAAGTGAAAGTACAAAGCTGATGAAAGTACAAAGCAGTGTGCCAAGTAGCATCAAAATAATATTTTTCCTTTATCATCTACTTAACAAATGATTCCAGGAGGTACAGGTGCATACAGACCTGCACTAAGGAAGTTTCTACCTGCAAACCATCAGGCTACTGAACTGCTGAACATTAATCACTTTGTTAAAAAAAAGACATGTAACTTCAGACTTTCCCTTCATACATAAGTGTATTACTGTCTTATTTTGTGCTATTTTATAATGTTATTCTACTTCTAATTAGATTTTCATGTAGGCTCAGAGTCCAAGAATTTAATTACGACTAATGATGTTTCATTGTAATTTGTATTTGACAACAAACTTGAAATGATGGGCTTGTGCTATAGCAGGTGAGTTATGCATTGATTACACACCTTTATTATAATGCTACTGGTAACTATACCTTATAGTGATGCTCAGTTATGATACAAATCATAATTTGGATCAATACAGAAATTACAATTATTTAACACAATAAAACAGTAATTAATGTATAGTTTAAAAATTCTAAACTCTAAAAGACTTATTGTATTACAGTGGATTTTACTGAACTACATATAACTCAACTGAAAAAACAACTGGAATGGCAAGCATTATCTAGAGTGGCCTTGATCAGCTCCAAAAAGTCAAAAATCTGAAGAACCCAGTGGAATCCAGGGGTAACACAATACAAAACGTGAGAGCATCATTGTGAAATGGAATGCAGGGTAAAAACTGTTTAATCTCAAAAGCTGAAATCATAACTGAAAATAATATTTGATTAATTGTGCACACACTCGCACAGGCAGACTGTTTCACTCAAACTCTCTGTCGACTTCCACACACCATGGCTATGGAGAGTGGAGTGTGCCATTGAATGAACATACCAATACAGAGCTGTGGTGGGTAAAAACACCATGACCTTCAGCTCCAAAGCCTGAGTGTGTGTGCATGTGTGTGTCAATTATTATGAATATTTCTTGTCAGATTGAAACATTAGTCATTGAAACCTTTAGGCACCTGGACCTACAGCAGCAATGGTGCAACACTTGAAAATGAGGCTGAACCAAAGAATCTAAGACTGGACAGAACTTCCCTTCCCAGCAGGCTGCTTTAAATACAGCCCCCGGTTTCCCACAGAGATGAAGAACCATCCGAGATAACCCAGGAATCCAAACTTCCAAATGAGGATAAACAATTCCAGTTTTCTTCTCTCTGCCGCCTCTTGAATGCACAGAAAGTTAAACAAAAAGAAGAAGGTAAAAGGCTTCATTCCTCATGTCTTTCTCACTAATGCGTCACTTTAAGACACAGCATGCACTTGCATTTGGAAAGACTGGGACGTCACTGGAGCTGTCAGTCAACTCTGACTGACAGGCTTTCAGTAGCTGAACCCTGTCGATAAACAGTGCTCTCCCGCCGGCGCGCTCATGTCTCCTGCTGAAGCTCTGGTCTTTGTAATTACACTGACAGCTGAGCTGACAGCTCCTTAGATGCACCTTGATTATGACTGAAGGGAAAATCATCATTCACTTCTGGAGTAATCCCCCCCTCCCGCATAAACAACACAAGCTGAACAAATGTCAAGCACACGTTTCAATTGGGTCAAAGTTGCCTTGCTCTGAGAGCATGTTGCAATGTCACATTTTGAAACAAATGGCAGAAGATATCCTTAGCAGCTTTTGCATACACTAGGACATTCTTAAATCAGCTTTTCTGAAGCCAAAAGCCTCTGATTTGCACTAAATAAAAGAGTGGACAGGACAACTACCACAACCTATTTAAGAGCTCAGATTAAATACAACTTACCCCTACACCTTAGGTGCTCATAGGTGCCTACACTGGTCAGTCACAACATGGTGAAGTGAATAACACTGCCTATTTACCTTAGTCATCTTAACAAAGGAAGTGTATATTAGGCAACAAGTGAAATGTCAGTTCTTGAATGTGGTGTGCTGGAAGCTAGCATATGAGCCACTTAGACAAGAGCCTAGAGCATCTAAGGCATCTACAAACAGGAAGTGAACTGCAAAGGCACTCAAGGGTCACGGGCTGTTGTAGCACAAACTGCTGAAAAATTTATGGTTGGCTATGATAGAAAGAAATCTAAAAGACTGTTTAGCATGTCCTTGCTTTGGATGGAGCATGGCCTGAGCTGAAGATGACACCAGCATGCATTATGTGAACAACTGAAGCTGGTAAAGGCATTGTTCTGCTGTGAAACCATAGCTCCTGATGGCTTTTTTTACACTAAGTAATGGAAACAGTATTTGCAAATACCTGTGGCCTAAACTTGTTTAGAGGTGTTTTGAGCAACATGATAAAGTTAATTTAACCTCCATCTTGGGGTTGTGCTGGTAAAAAGTCTATGTCCAGTCTATGGAAGCCCCACCTCATAACTAACTTAAAAGACTGTGGTTAATGTTTTGGTAGCACATGCCACAGAACAGAGGTTTGAGGGTCTATGCCTCAGTGGTTCAGAGCTGTTGGCAGCACAAGGTGGACCAATATAATTAGATGTTTGGTTTCAGTGTTATGGCTGACTGGTGTATATGGCCACAATACAGACACTACATGGCCAGTGAAATATATGAAAACAATATGGCTACTATATGGACACTATATCACTGTATGTCCATGTATATGACCATTACTCACTCGGTAAAAACTGTACCATTCAGGACAAGTGCCGTCATTGAGGTGGTATCGTTAAGAGAACCTAACATATCTTCAGTACAGGTTGCAGTTATATTTTTAATTTGCATCGACTATACACCCTTTCTTAACTCTAGGCTTATACAGTATTTCTCCATTTAAAATAGTGAACAGGTACAAATATGACCATTTTCCCAGTGAAAGTAAATCTGTTTTACCTTTATGACACATTTGGACCTTAAGGATCTTTTAATGGCCAATTACCAATATACGAGCACTTATACTGTTTCATCTAAATGAATGGGAAAGCAACTCTCGGCAACTCCGCCCCTGGAGTGAAATGACCCTTGGGTCATCTTTATTTATCCACACAGTTACACAGTTAAAGTCAGTCTGTCATTAACCAACACCCTGTGTATTCCACCTACACAACCAACTACAACTCAAACACACGAGTGATGACTGGAGGGCACCATTTCATTATAAAAAAGGAACATTAATGCAAAGGACAGTCAAAGAACAACCCAGAAACTGAACAATGACCTCTAACCAGTTTCACAACCACCTTCGCTGACCTCATTTCTGAAGCGTGAAAAGAAAGACATGAGGTTATGACCATTCGTGTAAGAACCGAATTATCTGCAGTAGACTTCTATTGGTATAGAGCGCGCAGCTCATCTGAGGACTCCGGCTGGATTTTGTTCAAATCTACTCTTTACTGTAAACCTTGATATGCACACAATGTTCCTTGCCTTGGAAACAAGGCTGAACCTCCACATTCTTCCTCCAGAGCCAAACATTTTCACGCAATACAAAGATAACGGCAGTTAGTGCCTTCTGCTGGAGAATGGAGGATTCCTTTCTGGACATTGCCATGCACCTGTACTGCTTAATAGTCCAGCAAAAGAGACTAAAAGAGCAACAAGAGACAGACAAAGCTGGTGAGGTAATAGAGAGTAAAGATAAACGCAAAGAAAACATGAGGTAGAAAGGTTGAGAGGTGAACAAACGAGAGGAAACCAAAATAAGTAGCTAGAAATGTTTGGCCAGGAAGAACGAAAGACTTGTCAAGGTTAATTAGTCTGTAGAGGCGGGACTGCTTCGTTCATTCATCTCCCAAACACTGATTTTAGTTTGCCTTCCCGCTCAATGCCAGCTGCCCTCTCGGTGGAAGGCTTTACTCTGTGCTGTGGACCATATTCACATGTGCAGAAGGTCAGGGCTGGTTACTGTAAAGTGCTACAGATCAATGGCACTTTCCAGAGCAATACAGAAAGTTATGGACTCTTCCAACAAAAGCCACAGACCAACAAACTCACAATATTGCTGGTAAGTTTGCAGGGCTCGCTCTCCTAAATGTGTTCACTAAAAGCCTTCGCCAGAATCTCAGATCCAACCAAAAAAGGACAAATCAGATTGTACTGTAACCTAGATCTTTCTGCAGGAACAAAAAGCTGATGAGGTTCAAAGCTAAACAGCTTTGTAGCTTGAAATTCATCTGTTAAGCCAAATTAAAGCGGTAGCATGGAAACGTCCACACGGTTCCATCTTTATGCTACAAATTCAAAACTCGCTGAAGGTTTTGTGGCCACAGATTTAAAGTTCAGCCTCATTATGTCAGATGTTGTGTGTCTGCAACAAAGTGATGCAAGACAGTCTTTCCATTTCCTAAAATCTGCTTTGACAACCCGAATACAGTCCAAGGTCTAGGGTAGATGAAGCAAGATTACAATCACACCCTATACTTAGACTCTGACTGCAAAATAAATGGAGGACTATCTGTGAAATCTGATCTTTTCGGTGGAGTATGCTCTTAAAAATGTTGGTTCCTAGAGTTCTTGAATAGGAAGGAATGCAAAAATCATTGATAGAGCACCGTATTATAAGGTTCTTTGGACTTCTCTGCTCTAGAGTACCTCTATTACAAAAATGGTCCAAATATACAATTGGAAGATTGGTTCTTCAAAACTGCCATTGCAAGAACTCTTCATAGGTGTAATGCACTGAGTTACAGGCCGGTCCTACACAGAGCATCAACGAGAAGAGCTTATGTCCTATGAACAGCCTATCATTAAACATGTCTGGAGGTTATTGGTGCGGTCATTCATGTCCATGGCATCCGTCCTCCAATGCCTGTACGACTGACCGTAGCCTGTCTTTTCTCCCCCCACCCGCTTCTGATCTTTCCCTCCCATTCTGTACAGAAACACATGCTTGCTTGCCTCGTTTCCCTCCACTTCCCTCCCTCCCTCTCTCTTAACAAGACGGAGCAGCATGGTAGCACTCAAAATAACCTTCACATGGACGGCTTTCCCAGCTATCACACACACACATGCACACACACACACACGGCTGTCGCTGCATTCACACACGCAGACACACATGGAAGGTCCTCACCACTCCATGGACGAGGAACTCGAACAGTTTGCTCTTGGTGGCTTTCCGCGCCCCTCCAGCCGTCTCCTCCGAAGCCATTTCCCCCCTTTCAGTTCCACTCTCCTGTCTCCTCACTCCTCTCTTTTGTCTTTCCCACTCTCCTTCCCGTTGCCTCTCTTCCTCTTCACCCTCCGTTCACCTCCTCCTTCTCCTCCTCCTCCTCCTCCTCAACCCCCCACCTCCTCCTCCTCCTCCTCCTCCTCCCGCTCCCTCTCTTAGCCACTCGGTCACTCCACTTCCTTCGTCTTCAGCCCTCCTCCTATTCTAACTCTCTCCTTCTCCCTCTCTCCCTCTCCACTTGGAACGTGCTGCCCTGGCTTCTCTCTCTCTCTCTTGCTCGATCGCTCACATTTGGTTCAGCCGTCTTTCAGGAGCCCGGCTGAGAGGGAATGTGGGGGGTTGAGAGTCGGGGGGCTTTCAGGGGGGTTCCTGCCGGCCCACACACATGCACACACACACACACACACACAAGCTCAGTCCTGCGCTCTCTCACGTGCGTGCACACACACACACACACACACACACACACACACACACACACACACACACACACACACACACACACAC
>JBBIGC010000013.1:15015035-15037907 GCA_037576955.1 Lepidarchus adonis | reverse complement strand
CTCTCGCTCTCGCTCTCGCTCTCGCTCTCGCTCTCGCTCTCGCTCTCGCTCTCGCTCTCGCTCTCGCTCTCTCTCTCGCTCTCGCTCTCTCTCTCTCTCTCTCTCTCTCTCTCTCTCTCTCTCTCTCTCTCTCTCGCTCTCGCTCTCGCTCTCGCTCTCACCCACCTCTTTCTTTCTTTCTGTCCTTCATTGCAGTCAAAGCCAGCCGGACTGGCAACATGTCGCTCATTCTTGAAACCACTACTATTAAAGGAGAAAGCCATGATTTAAAGCAGTGATTTGCCAGTATAATATAATAAAACTACAACAGTTTAATGTTACAACCTTGTGCATAGAAGACTTAAGAGAAAGACAGGATTAAAGAGATATTCTGGCAAAAAAAAATAAAAAATCATAAACATTTTCCATTTACTACAAATGTATTCAGTCAGAAAGGTTTGGTGTCAGACATTTGCATTTCATGACTGGAGCTTCCAGGTCAATATAGACGATGCAATCTAAACCCCACCAATTAGCACAGAGGTGGGAAGTGCACCCCAACCCAGAATGTTTCATGAATAGCAATGGATCCATTTTTTTCTATGTTTAAAAATCTGTCATTCCACTTATAAATCACCGCCCTCAAAAATAATACATCACTGATTGAAAACATAGGTCAGTCAAATAGCACATCTACTTCACAACACTTGGCATGCATGAAATTTGAAAAAGCATGAGTGAGAGTGCATGTGCTCCAGTTACAGGATTTTATTGGCATCTGCTGGCAGCTAACTACCTTTGGACAAAAGATGCTTTTTCAAAAAGAAAAGTAATGAAACTAGAGGAGGTGGAGGAAGAGTTATTTAGTGTAACAGTTGATTTCACCATTCATGGAACCTGGACAGATCACCAGTCCATCGTCGGTCAGACACACAAATAAAACATTCACACACACAATCACACCAAGGCGCAACAGAGCATCTTATATCGATGATATTAAACTTTATATCGTATATATATACAGACTGAATATAAAAAACATGTTTTGCTTTAAAGTTACATATTACTGCCTCAATGGTCCGCACAGCTTGCCTGAATTACCTCTTAGGTAGAGTCATGTATTAAATTATGGATTATGAATGGAAGTCTTCTTTAATATTTCAGTAGGTTTGAACAGAAATGTCCATTTACTGCAGCTTTAATTAATTAGGCCAGACCTCCACATAGAGGCTCCTGGGGTAGTGAAAGCTAGCCACTCTCACCCTCACATGCCAAAAATATTTGATTACTCTGATGCATAGGACTTCAGAGAACTAGGTGGAGCTCCTTCATACCACTGAAAATGCTCAATGACTCAGGTAATACTGCAAGAATATATACAAAATAACCCTATTTTATTTTATGATGTTTTGTATTATTTTGTTTTATATTGATATTATTGATTATTTTAAAAATGTATTTACTAATTTTTAAATCTAGTTCTTAATACCCGCATTAGGGCAATATAGACTTTACATCACAATAACTGATAATTAAACTGATACATTAAACATCATCCTTTTATTCATATAGTCCTGAGAGCTGAGCAAGCACAAACTATGAGTGAAACAGTAAACATTTTCCTGACCATCAAATACTGAACTATATTTGTTATATATTCAGGACAGTACAAAACAGAACGGAAATTTTATTCACAGATTAAACACCAAAATTTACTGTATTCATAGGCTAACCCCTGGAAAAACAAAGGGAAATGTTGTAAAGCAGTGTAAATGTGTAAATAATGGTTAAACAGTGTAAATGTGTGATATTGTCAATATTGTCAGTATCGTGTTTTGACAAATTCTTATCATAGGGAGGATCAGTGCTGGTATATCAGTGATATAAAATGATACAGCCCTAACCCCCACACAAAACAGAATTAATCCCGCAATGTCAGGGAGCCCCCAGCTGAGACAATGGAAGGTGTGACTTTCAGAGAGTGGCTGTGATCCAAGGCTGGAATGTGGTAAAGTATATTGCTGGTGCAGTTGTTACTATTTAACAGCACAGTGGCAAAAGCCTTGGGCAAGACACAGCTCGCTCTCCTACTTCTACTCATGCACTGAGCGCATTTGCTCTAATACTCAGTCAAGTGCACTTTGAGCACTGAATTATGGGAAGTGAAATACAGATCAGCTGCCACCACACTTCCACTGCTCAGTCATTATCTGAAGTGTAAGGGCACTTTAACGGCTTATTTCATCCCCCCACCTTCACTGGAAGATGCTCAATTACACAAGTCAACAGCCCATTCTCATCACTAATGATTGTCTGTGGGTTCTGTAGTGTTTTCATGCTGATTTCAAATGTGTGTTTAGTTTTTCTCTAGCACATATAGTTATTTTGATGAAGCTAATGATATACTGGTAGAATTAGTCTAAGCCAGGGCTGCACAGCTCCTCTGCAATGCGTTCAAGCAGTTCTGCAATAACGTTGTGAGCCATAATCTCCTGTACAAAAGGAAGAAGTTCAGAAGCTGCTGGATTAAGGGCAGAAACTGGGATGTGACAAATGAATAAAAAGCCACTTCTGACTCCCATCTATATATATAGATGTATAGATCTAGAGATCTTTCCTGATAATCTATGTACGGTGAGTGATGAGCAAGGAGAACAGGACATTCAGTCAATGGAGCGTCGCTACAAAGGTATGACAGTATGATGCCAACATCTGCTGGATGCTGTACGGTGATAATCCAGACACAGAGGAAGAAGAAAATCAGACTGTAAGCGTTTCTGAAGAAACAGTGTTAGTGGCCTCACACCGTTCTGTCGGTCGAGACAATTGTCAGTCTTTGACGTGGCTCTGAAGAGAATGAACAGATAAGTTGGGGCTTATACAGTGTAAACGCACATTACTCCTAACACAAATATTTGAGGTGGCTAGAAATTTTTTTTAGATTAGATTAGATTAGATTCAAATTTATTATCATTACACATGTATAAATACAGAGTAACGAGATTCAATTTAGCATCTATTCAGAAGTGCAAGAGCAGCAAGTGCAATAAATACAGTATATGAGAATGATTTTTTTTGTTATTTGTAAGGTTTAGAAAGTTTAATACCAGCACAATCTCTCACCACTCCAACCCTTCCTAATCTCCCACTGAGAATGACCACACAAACATAGAACCACCATGTTCTGGATACATTTATTCTGCTCTAAACTATCATCACCACCTTTTCAAACCTTTAAGACCAGATAGAGACAATAACATTAGTAGTAATAGCAGTAACATTAACATACACAGATCAGCCATAACATTAACTCCAATACTGAATAGGTCCCTAATGCTGGTGAAACAAAGCTCTGACTGTGGTGCACTGTGTGTTCTGACACCTTTCTATCTGCGTCAACTTTAACATTTTGTACAGGAGCTTTGGGATCAGATCCAACGGACTAGCCCTCACCAGTGGTTCTTTTTTGGATGACTTCTCGTAGTTACTACCTACTGCAGACCTGGAACACTCCACAAGACCTGCTGTGCTGGAGATACTCTAGCATCATAGTAGGGGCCTCAGATCATTATGGACCTAATCTGCTTCAAGCACATCAGCTTTGAGAACTGACTGTTCACTTGATGTTAATTTATCCCACCCCCCAGACAGGGCCACTGTAATGAAATAACTAGATCAATGTCAATGCTATACACTTCACCTGTCAGTGGTGTTAATGTTATGGCTGATCGGTGTATAGAGGATACAAAGGGGGAAAGCAAATTTTTGTGTTTCAATTCACTTTAGTTGGATCAGGTGTGTCAGGAGCAGGGAAAACGCTAAAATGAGCAGGTAAGGGTGCTCAAGGACTGGGTTGGGAATCACTGCTCTAGTTTGACTCAGCAGTGCCCCCTGTTGACAAAGAAGGGATTTTAAAATGGATCTTCAGGCATTAACTGCTGTTCTGATACACACATACACATAGCATTTACCCAAACTACTTATTATGTATTATTAAAAAAAAAACAACCCTAGACCATCTATTACCCTTATGATATTGGACCTATGTACTTATACATACAGATATACACATAGAAAACAGATATACACATAGAAAACAGATATACACATAGAAAAAAACATAAATAGAGGGACATATGCCATATCAGAGTGAGTCAATCAGATCAGCCAGCTAGACAGTTTGGACAGGATTGCATATCCTCTTGGTCCTGACCTACAATGGGGTTTCCTCCAACGCACTATCCATGTGGGGGACCAGCTTCTACTAAGGGGCTGAACATTTCAGCAGAGGGAACAGAAAAGAGCCGTGTGTCTGAGTACCCCCTGCTGGTCCCCTACGTCTCGCTCCCCCCCCCAACCAAACACGAGTCTCATTGACTGGGGGAGAGGGGGTGGAGAGCTGTTCGGATGCAGTTCTCCATCTCACCTGCAAGCGGCATAGGAGAATATTTCTGTTTACCCAGCTCATACATTCTTGTATGTGTTTTTTTCCTCTGAGAAAAGCATATTCTACTGCAGTAATATGCAGTGTAGCCACACATACACAGCTGCATTATCACACACATCATGCTCTTCCACAGGTCAAAAGCAGGGGGACTGTCTTCAGGGGCAGGCTGTTGTATATATTATTAATATATAATTATATAATACTATATACACATACACTCACATGGCCACTTTATTAGATTTTGTAATTGAAAAGATATTAACACAGTGTCTCTAAGAAATGGAAAAAAATGCGCAATATTTTCAGCAAACATTGATGCATAGTTACTTTTTATTAAATAAAAAATAAAAATATAGTTTTTCCTTGTCCTAGAGAGACTGTGTTAACATGTTTTTAATTACAAAATCACCTAAATCTGTTATTTATCAAGGGGTGCACAAACTTATATATAAATATATATTATAAATATATATATATTGTTGTCCATTTTTGTAAACTTTCACTGCCATCCCTCCCCAAAGGTTCTCAATTTGATTTAGATCAGGGGAAGTGGCAGGCAGTCCCTTGTTCTCTGGGCATTGTGTACTGTAATCATGAGGGATGCTCTCTGCAACATCTGGACATAGCCAGCGACCGTTTGATGCCCCTGCACCTGAAGCCCCATTGTTCTACTGAAGGAAAAAGCACCCAGACCACAGTACAACATCTCAGGTGGGATCTGCTTGTCATGCCAGTAACATTAGAAACCATCAGCACCATCAAGGTCAAATTTATCAGAGAATAAAACTTTTCAATGTCCCATGTTTGGTTCTCTTGCAAAGTCCAAACGTCCAGTTCTGTGGCGTCAAGGAGATGAGGCCTTTGAAGGCGTTTTTTGTTTTTAAAGCCCTTCAGTCTCAGATGCCAGCTGCAGTCAGCACCAGTAACGGCCTTAATTTGGGTCGAAGATCCTCCAGTGTCTTGACAGACAGCCTATTGGATCCTTCGGCTCAGTGCTGGTGAATTTTTTGAGGTTTATCACTTGACTTTTTTGTTACATAACCTCAGGATCATTTAAGAAATTCCAAATTACTGTCTTACTGCGTCCCACCTCAGCAGCGATGGAGCTGTGAGAGACCTGCTTATGCAGTTCAACAACCACACCACGTTCAAAAGGAAAGTTCTTTTTGCCTTTGACATCAGAGCATCATTACAGTGTGACTAAATGACAGAAAATGGCAATGAATCCACATTTCTGCACAGATTAGACCTTAAATTGCATGATCAATTAGTTCTTGTAGCATGTTGAAGCTCCACTTGGAACCTTGTTAAGATCAAGCCATGCAACTAATGATTTTATGCCATTTGTCAAGTGGTCTTAAACCTTTGATCGGCACTGTATATATATGGTGATCACTGGAAACCATACATCTGAAATGTTTAACACCTCTAAAGTTATAATTCATAAGTATTCGCATGTAAAATGACAGATATGTTGCTGATATTTTATGCTAGTTATTATGGGCATAAAATGTGATTTAAAGCACATTTAGGGCAGAGACATGTGCAGGGCACAGTTAGGGTAGACAGCACCCAAAGAAAACATATTTTAAGCCAGGTTATCCATTTTATATCATTAATTAATGTAGAAAACATGTGGATTCATTGGTTGTATTGGATAATAAATAGGTATACAGTACAGCTATACAGCTGTAGGTAAACAGTGAGCACCATGTTAGTATGAATGTCCATGAAGCTCGATTACATGAAGCTCGATTACAAAACCAAAGGAGCAAGCTTCAGGCACCACGCACGCACGCACGCACGCACACACGCTGTCTACCTTGAAGAAAGGAGAAAACTGTGTAAATTTAATTGACAGTAAACGTTAGAAGTCTCTAATTTATGGATTTCAAACCAATAGAAGGTGGCTGTGCTAAGCAGCTCACACCAAAAGGTTTTACAGGGCAATAAAAAATTGCAGCAGAGCAAAGTGATAATTAAAAAGTGAGTGTTCACCAGAGACAGACAGAACATTCCTGCCAAACCACAGGCAGTGAGTCAAATAAAGCTAAAGACACTGAGAAAGATCTGAGTGAAACCAGACAAAGCACAAAGGTAAATTAAAAGCACAAAAACACAAATGTAAAATGTACACCTAGATTATCCATTGTGCGCAGACCATTACATTTACACCTACTTTTTATTTATTGTTTCATTATATCTTATATTATTATAGCTCACTGAAACAAGCAGACAAATGAACCTAATGGGTTGAGTGCTCTATTGGTACACAAGAGGTAGTGAGATCACTGCCTACAGTCTTTTGGAGTAGTGGCGGCCTAGTGGTTAGGAACCCTGTGATTGAAGGGTTGCAGGTTCAAGTCCTAGCTCAGGCACCACTGAGGTACCCTTGAGCAAGGTTCCGTCCCACTAATCTGCTCCATAGGTGCTGCTGATATCTGCCTGCTGGCCCATGTGTAGATGGGTCACATTTCATTGCAGTGCACTTTGTGTGATAGGGTGTGTTATTTATTATGGTATGAATTTGTCATGTTATAGTTGTGTCCATACTCTTAAAAAAACAACATTGAAGCCATATTGGCATCAGCAGCTATGTGCTTAAAGAACTAATATCAACATCTGACAAATGTTTAGATTTGAATGATAATTAAAATTGATATTTGATGATATGTTTATTGCACTCTGGAAGAGGATGTTTGGGTGATGCTGGGATATTGTAATTTTCACATTTTAAAATAAAAAGAAGTTATATTAATTCATTGTGTAAACCACTTATCCAAAGGTATATATTTCTAATACAGGTAGCTGTGGTGCCAGTTTTGATTTTCCTTATCTGCATCAGCAGATATGTGCATCATGATCAGGTATAAGCATTGGCCTACAAATCCCACATGGGTGCATCCTTAGCCCTAATATTTTCACCCTGTTCATTACTTGACATCCAAACATAAGACTAAGTCATTACATATACATTACATTACAGAAGTGTAAATGAAGTAATGCAGCAAAAGAGCATTTATTTTAGGGTTATAACAGATATAATATCAGATAGAGCTTCTTAATTGTGCCAAAAAAACAAAGCCAGCAATACAGCTGATTGAAGTAAGGGTTCCCAGTCTCTCTAAATTTCCTTCACATGCAAAAAGACACCAGCGCTGTCATCACAGTTTGTGTCGGTTGGCAGAGGGAAGTAAATGAGATTTCGCAGGGCTCCTTGGGACAAAGCATCTTTATCCTCTGGGCGTTGGCAGGACCTACGCCTGGGCACTGTGCTGAGCCATCACACACTGCTCACAGTCAACCCCGAGTTCACCCTCGTCCAACCCCAAACACAGGACAAGCTGTTCTGGGACAAACTAATGAGCTTTTCCTGTTCTTTGTGACAGTGCATTTCACCTGAATAAATAGCAAGGGAGTTTGCATAATATGTGAAAACCCTCTTTGGTACACAAACGGAGTAAAATGCAGCTAGGATGTTATTTATGTTGGCCAGCACACTGTCTGTACTGCTTTGTCCTTTAAGCGCGCAGCAGGAAATGGGAAACTTTATCAGATCAATAAAACAAACGAGTGACATACTGCAGCACGACAATGAGTCAAGCACAGCACAACATGTCAAGTTACCAGGAGATGCAGTAATACAGGAATTAAGCTGGTAGTTTGGTAAAAACATCTAAATTTAAAAAAATTTCTTCAAACAAATGTAGTCGAAACGCAAACGCACAGACTGGAAAATAGTAAAAGCACAGTGATCGTGGATTACATGCTTTGGGAGAATGTCAGCTGTAAAAAACACTGTAACTATACAATTGGATTGAATTATTATGGCTGATTCTGAGATATCCTGATGTCAGTTTTTAAGTGATTTTTACTTGACTTTTTACCATATTTCTCCAACTATAGGCTACCCCACATTATAGGCTGCCCCATTCTATAAGCCGCAGAAAATGCTAATTTATGTTTAAAAATCTAAGATAAGTTGCCCCATGTTATTAACCGCAGTGTTACTGAATTTACTGATCTGAAGTAAAAGCATTTAACTTAACACGGCTCTGAAGGCCTTTGCAACTCTGTACCGCTAGTGTCATTATGTCGTATTTGAGCATAAACAATTAAATTAATAAAATCTGGAACTTACTGATATCATGCCACAACACAGGAACTAGGATGCAGAATTTAAGGTCCACACAACGTCTGCATTGTCCTAGGTGAATGCAAGTCTGAACTTAGTGACATCAAAGCAGCACAGGTCGCAATTGATAAGGTTAACGGATCTGATTTGAAGAAAGGTAAGCCTAATAATTTTTGCATTTTAGTGTTGCTACTTTTATACTGAAAAATGTACATGTAAATGGATTATTGGCATCGCTGTACTGCAGTGCCATTTAAATGAGAGAACTTCATTAACCATCACATGCGCAGAGGTGTGTTGTAGCAGGTGAGTGACGGAGCAGTGCAGAGCCTTTTTCCAGCATCAAAGAAAGGGTTTTCTTCTTGTTTCTTATTTATCTTCAAATTCAGTTGTTGTATTCGCCAGAATATGACAATCAGATTATGACGTTGTACTTAGACGAGATCAACTCTACAATCGCTTTTATTTTAGTCTGCGTATTTTGATGCATCAAGAACTACCATGAAAGCTAGGCTAACGGCAATGGCTCTTTCCATGTTCCGCATTTTATACTGACCCGTCAGTGATTTATCTTTGCTCTGGGTTGCTTTTCGAACTGATCATTGCTGCACTAAACAGTACATTTAAATTCAAATCATTTGGGGATGTCGTCTTCTTGTGCGTTTTCATGTTTTTAGATAGGCCGCCCCATTTAAGCAAGCACCCAATGTGTTAGCTGAATGGACAGACCCAACAACTCTTCATGATTTTTAATTAGCTATGGTGAAAAAATGTCAATAGCAATAATAACTATAAGGGATGTCCTGATCGGATCTTAAAGATTGTTATCAAAGCTGATCAGGAGCATGGCTATCCGACCTGAGCCCGACCGAACCTGACAGGCTCCGCCAGGTCGGAGGAATATTTCAAAATGTTACTTCAGCTGCTGGAAGAACCATTGATCAAAGGTAGACAGCAGTGAAGCCACCCACTGTTGATGCTCCTCTTTTTACCCAACTTCAGTTAAATCTTGATGTGTGGTTTATGTAAATAGCCTAGTTTAAATCACTGTCAGAGTTCATTTAAAATGTTCAAAAATGTTCAATAGGTTGTGACCTGGCTCCTCTTGCGTGTTTGTGACCTGTGACTCTGCATAATTGAGAGTCTTTTCTTTTAACAGTTGTTTAATAAAGGCAGGATACACAAGATTCGGGTCGGGTTTGGACAGAAACATATAAATGCATGTCGGGTTTGGTCACTGCTCTGTCGGTGGCGGGTCAGGTTCCGAGACGAATAGAAGGCCCGAACAGCACTCTACTCTAAAAAGAGAGCTTTGCGGCAGTCCATGGTTAAAATGTCAGCAGTGTGGAAATATTTTAAACTGGATGGCAGTCCAGTGGCCACATGTAATGTTTCTAATATGAACATTTTGCAAGGTCTCATTTAATACTACCTGTTTGATATAACATTTAAAAAATAAACACTCACTCACAGTGAAAACTGTGAAACTGGAAAATACAAATATTGGATTGAGACTCAGTATCAGCTGACACTCAATAACAATCTACTCAGCGGCAAAAAAAAGGTGATCATGACATCTCTCCTACATGATATAAAATAATGTTGTAAATTTGTACTTTAAATATTTGTTACTTTTTAAAATAATGTGCATCAAACAAAGTGCAACACTGAAATCAAGAGGGAACTGGCTCTTCAACACTATGGGCCAAACATGATTATGCCACAACACTTTGGTCAGGTATAGCAGGTGTAGTGCTCTTTTCTTACCAGCGCTCATTTATTCCAAATCACTTTTCCATTTTGTGTTTTGGGGAAGCTGCAGCCAAACACATCTGACTCTTGTCAATCCTGGACAGGAGGCCAACACATGAACACTACAATCTGCAATTGGGTCTGCCATTGGAACATGGACTTTAAGACAGAAAGACCCCAATCAGTCTGAATAGGCTGCAACACTTTCAACACCATCACACTGAGCACTGGAGCTCCACAAGGCTGCATGCTCAGTCCCCTGCTCTTTATTTTGCCCACTCAGGACTGCACAGCCAGGCACAGTACCAACCACATCATCAAGTTCGTAGATGATACAACTATGCTAGGGCTGATAAGCAAAGATGACGAGTCAGCATACAGAGACAAGGTTAAACAGCTGGTGCATGGAAAACAACCTCTTACTGTCAACAAGACCAAAGAGATTGTTGTAGACATCAGGAAATCACGTCCTGTCCACACTCCACTCAGCATCAACAGTTCAGCTGTGGAGATTGTTAAAAGTATCAAGTTCCTATGTGTGCACATAACCAAGGTGGTCAACAAACACCTCCCCACTAGCCAAGAAAGCCCAGCAGACTTCACCTCCTGAGGCATCTGAAGCTAGCAAGTCTTCCCCGCCAGCATCCTGACCACCTTCTACAGAGGCACCACAGAGAATGTTCTGACCAGCTGCATCACTGTCTGGAACTGCAACAAAACTGATTGCAAGTGCCTGAGGATTGCGAAAACAGCTGAGAACATTATTGGGGTCCCTTTACCTTCACTCAGTCTCTACAAACAGACTGTACACAAAGCCTGCAAAATTGTACAGGATCACTTACACCCCTCACACTTCTCCCATCCAAAAGAAGATTCTGTAGCATCAGAGCCAGAGCAGGCAGATTGCTAGACAGTTTCTACCCCCAGGATCTTCCATCCTACCTGAGCATCCTCTCACACCAGCTAACAAACTAACGACACTTTCCAAAAAACTAATTTGCACAAAAAACATACACTGTACATCACATAATGACCCTCTAAAGCATCCTGCACTTTGCACTTTGTACATTGACATTCCATATCACTCATTGAGATCATGCTACCACCAAACATTCTGTCTTATAACTGTATAATTAACTGTCATACCAGAGTCATGCTGCTATTCTACACAAACTCAGATTTTGAATAAGCAAATTGTATTTCTTCTGTTTGTTTTGTGTATTTTTATTTCAATTTGTACTTTCTTATTTGCAATATGTGTTGTAAGCCATGGATCCTGAGCTTCACAATTTTATCTCCCTGCATACTGTGTATATATTGGAGGTGCCAATAAAGTTCACTCTGACTTTGACCGGGCAACACACAGACAACCATTCACACTGGCAATTTAGAGTAGCCAGTCAACATTAACCACAAGCCTTTGGACAGTGGGAGAAACCCAAAGCATCTGGAGAAAACCCACACAAACACTGGGAGAGCATGTCACACTCCACACAGAAAGCCACCCGTGGCAGACCCATGGACCAGACCAAGGACCTTCTTGCTGTGAGGCAACAGCGCTAACCACTGCACCCGATTTTCCTGCCCTTGTACTCTGACTCTGATTTCAACTTCAAATTATATGATCATCCTCACTAACTTTTGCCACATGCAGATGTTATTGGACCTTCGTTTTTTTTAATACATGGCCAAATATATTATGTTTTCCTCATCTACTTTTTCAAAACCTGATGATGTTTTAGGTCAAATTCATATAAAATAAAGAAAACTGGAAAGGGTTCGTAATCTTTCAAGAACCACTGTATGTAAAACGTACGCTTGCTTCCTCGTGTGTTCTAACTACTCAAAATGCTTGTGAACCAAATTGCGTAGCATCACAAATGCTATACATCTGTACCTCATTATCAATCCCCCCTCACGCCTTGCTTTTCTCAGGCTATATCCTTCAGTATTGCTCTGATTGTGCTGGATGAGCTCAGAAATAGACAGATCGAGGGCAGAGGGGTAGAGGAGGACAAATCCAGCTTCTTGCGTAAAGCTGAGGGCTTTTGATTCATTCTGTTTTTGGGAGCGAAACATTAGTGTGAGCTTTTTTAGCACCTGAAATCATGGCCATGACCAGTCCTCGTCTATCTGTCCGAACTAGGCCCTGGGTCACTCCACTAACTCCACCAATCATTCTCTCTCTCTCTCCCTCTCTCTCTCTCTTTCTCTCTCTCTCGGCTGAATGGGATATCGAGCATTTCCCCTCATAAAAATGGGTCAGGCTCAGTGAAAGCCAGACAGACTGTCTCAGAAACAACCGACAAATTCTGCAGCAGAGGGGAGCTTTGTGTTGCTCGGTTAGTCCCCCCCAGATCCAAACTGCAAGCATAGCCCAGCAGCCCATCCAACCGACAATGGGGCACTTATTGAGACCAGGCTTTGAAATTGTGAGACGCATTCCATGGCCTGCTGTGAACAAATTATGGAGTGCATTTTTTTTCCTCAGGAATAGCAAGCTCTAGATGAAATCATCAGGCCATTTTACCGGAAAAAATGAGTTGCTTCCATCGCTAGCCTGGATTACTGCAGTCATGCTACAATAAATCAATGCTGGTGCAGATTAAATATCCTATTTGCAGCACTAGGGCCATGTGAAGTGGTGGTCTGCTTAGGATAACTGAACACCCCCCACCCCTCGCCCCAGGCTAGACCAGGAAGGGCATACTGCATAGAACAGTAAATATATTGCAGGGGTGTGTTGGCTAATGTAGATTTCAGGAATTTGGTGAAGAGTTCAAATATATATTCACAAAGCATTCCTGCTAAAATTCACTAATGTTATAACAGTAATGGGTAAACGGTCTTGGTTAAAGAATCTGCATTCTGCCGTGTGTGTTGGGAAATGTTGTTCTCTTACTTTATATGTCTTGTGATTTGTTTGATATGTTGAAAACCAAATAAAAAATTGTTCAAAAAAAAAAAAAAAAAGAACCTGCATTCTGCCACTGTCTGTTCCTCTTCTGGTCAAATTTGCAGCATATGAGTTCAATGCCCTGATTGAAGTTTCCGGGCTTACAAAGACCGGCTCTTCTCTCACGCTGCCAAAGCATTCCAGACCAGCTAAACAAGGAAGTTCACCATTGTCCACCTTTTTCTGCAAGGAACCTCAGATACAAAAAGCAAATTATGTTCAATATGGTGGCTTAGTATTGAAGTGTTCATTCTACTAAAACAGAAAATAGGATACTGACGTCAGATCCACCTGGAAGCAAGAGACCTCCATTTCTTCAGAATTCTTATTCTTAGGTACATGAACAAAAGTGCAGCATACATGATTCATTCAAGGAAAAATAACAAAAGACAGAAAACCACTGAATGAAAAGACTCGCCGTTCTGCTTGGGTGATATAAGACCAGCAACAACAAAGGGGCCCAGAATAGAGCCGAGGGGAACCCCTAATTCCTAGCATTATAGACGGCTAGACAGTGCCACCTGGAAACCTTGATAAAAAAGAAAGTAATGAGAAAGAGAAAGTGAGAGAATGAAAAAGAGAGTATTCTGTAATAATCAGCCCTCCCGTTGGCTATTTCTGCTCTCACACTTGTGAAAGAACCAAGCCTCTTAAAAGCACTTGAGGTGTGACAGAGGAAAAATGTGGGTCCTTGAATACTAATAGGATTTCTTTCTTTCTTTGTCTCTCTCTCTCTCTCTCTCTCTCTCTCTCTCTTGTCCAGCTGACAGATTGTGAGGCTGATAAGTCAAGCCACTGTGATAATTTTCAGGTGTTTCTTTGTCTCTTTTGGGACAGTTTCTGTACAGAATACAAAGCCAATGGCTCAAAAACACACCTGGGATCTGGTATCAGGCAGTGGTTGTCTAGTGGTTTGAAAGTTGCAGTTGGAATCAGAGGATTGCAAGTACAAACCCCTTGCCCAGGTACCACTGTTCCCTGGGTACTGTTTATAGATGCCCACTGCTCCATGTGTGGATGAGTTAAGGTCACATTTCGTTGTGGTGCACTAATATGAGAATTATGAGCCAATGCTAACATCTAGCATTTTTCATTTACATTTCTGCCTCTGTCAAAATGAACGATGTTGCATAAAAACAAATAGTATGCAGAAATATAGACTGGAAATGTCTGAATCTGCCTTAGCACTATGAAAGAAAAATTCTCAGGGGTTAAAACGCATTGAAATGAATAAAATGCAGATTTTTAGACAAAATGCTCTGCTCTTCTGGGGAACATTATACATTATCAAATATTGGTCTGATATATGAGCCAAACCCGAGCATCTGTGTGATGCTTATCATTTCTGAGAAAATGTCAATCAATTTCATTGTGCCTCCTTGTGCAATCTTGACACATGTCAACCATTATGACCACTCTTATGATCATTCTACCAAATGCTACCAAAAAACAGTCTTCAACAGACTCTTCAAGATCTCAGAGGGTGTCCCATGATTTCTGGCACTATAACTGGAGCAGTAGATATTTGCGTTCCTGTAAGTAAATAGGCAGGTTCAAATGTGCATTACTACAATATTATTTCAAAGGTGGGACGCTCTTCTTTTAACAACAGTATGTAAAAATTGGATTGTAGCTGCTCAACAGTCCTGGGTCTTCTTTGTTGTATTTTTTGTTTCATCATGCTTAAATGGTTTTAGCTGGTGAAAGGTCTGGACTGCAGGAAGGCCAGCTCAGCACCCTGGCTCTTCTACTACAAGGCCATTCTGTTGTAATAAATGCAGTATGCAGTTTAGCACGGTCTTGCTGAAATATGCAAGACCTTCCCTGAAAAAGACGCTGTCTGGATGAGAGCATATGTTGCTCTAAAACCTGTATATACCTATTTGCAATGATGGTCCCTTTCCAGATGCGCAAACACACCCCAAACCATCAGAGATGCAGACTTTTATATTGAGCACTGACAAACAAGCCAAATGGTCCCTTTCCTCTTTAGTCTGTTTTCTGAAAAGAATTTCAATCTATTTCTGTTTTCCGGTTTGTCTCAGTCAATTTTTGGCCCAGACAAGAAGTGGATCATGTTCACATATGGCTTCATATATTCTTTGCATGATAGAAGTTTAACTTGCATTTGTGAATGGCACAGTGAAGTGGGTGCACAGGGAATGATTTCTGGAAGTGTTCCTGAGCCCATGTAGTGATTCCCATGAATCATGGTACAGTGCTGCTTGAAGACCTGAAGATCACAGGTATCCAAAACTGATTTTTAGCCTTATCCTTTGTGCACAGAAATTTTAAATTTTTCATAAAGGGACATTATTCTGAAACTTCTACAATTTGTTGATTCTTCTCTTAGAGACTCTGCCTTAGAGATTTTTATATCCAATCATGCCGTTGTCCTGTAGCCAGTTAACCTAATAATTTGTTAATAACTTTATTTTATATATGTCCACACTGCTGACAGTTTAACCAAGCTCTGCCACAAAGCTCTCTGTTCACAGCTCCTGCATGACGACTAATGTAAAATAAAGAATCAGACCCACTCATGCTCTAGATCAAGCTCGGGATAAAGAAACCAGTTTTATATTAGCTGAACTTATAAGAACCTTGGATGTGGTCATAAGCATTTCTGTTAAAACACTCATTCCACAGCTGTTCCGTTGTTATGGATTTAGGCAGAGAAATATGAAAAGTGCAACTTATGAGATTACAGTTACATTTCAAAAACAAAACTTTCCTTCATTTTTTCCTGAGTTCATTTTTGGGTCAAAATTAACATTATATTCAATGCTGGTCAATTCCTACTTTTCTTCTAAATGAATTGTCCAAGAAGTACTCCAGCTTATGTCCTCATGTTACAATAATCCAGCATAAAATATGCTTCCTTTCATCCAAGATCCTGTAAATAAATCTTGCTCTGGAATACAATAGCTGATGAAGTCAGTTCTACCTCTAGCTGATCTAAGCCTTGGGCATATTCACAAGCACCTCTGTTAAAGTGTTCACTTCAGAGTAGCTTCGTTTTTATACGAGCTCCATAAACCAAGGCCAGAAACATGAAAAGTGCAGCTTATGTTTAATGTTAGTATAAAGCTGCATAAAGCTGTGTGGCGGCATATTCCCTGTAGGACGAGAGAGAGAACTACTACTTTCTATCTCCCTCTCTCGCGCTTTTTCTGTCTCATTTCCCTGCAGACGCCACACATTCCAGTGGGGTTGTTAAATGTAAATCAAAAGTCCAAATGGAATCTAAGCAAGGAGAGGAATCTGATGAGTACACATAAAGTGTAATTCACACCTATGGGGAATTTTTTTTGAGAATTGTTCTCTAGGCTGCACTTGAAAAAGGGAGGCGGATTTAACTGAAATCATGTGTTGAATGACATCAAAAATACTTGCGGTCAACACCACTCCACTTGTACCAAGTCCAGACCAAAGTGATTTCACATAAAAGGTTCACAGCAAGTTATATACATACTCTGGAATGGAGCGACCTTGTAATCAAATAGCCTTTTTCCCTCGATTCAGACAGCACGAGTTCCTCCAGTGCACCCATGCAGAAGTGATGCGACAGTCAGAACGCATTCCATGCAGCTACTGCTGAGACTCTTACTCCAGACACATGCACTTCCATTCACCCTTAAGCCCTGATTCACAGCAGTCTGCTGTAGCTGGGTGTCCTCTTGTGGGGTATACAGTTGTGTTTGCCCCCTTCCTAATTTCCTTTTTCCATGTTTGTCCCACTTAAAAAATCATCAAACAAATTTAAATATTAGTCAAAGACAACACAAGTAACACAGAATGTATTTTTAAGTGAAGGATTTTATTATTAAGAGAGAAAATAAATCCAAACCTACATGGCCCTGTGTGACAAAGTGATTGAACATTAACGCTCATCACAATTCAGAAAACATCTTGATGATCCCCAAGACTTTTGCGAAAATACTCTGTGGACTGCGACAAAAGTTGAACTGTTTGGAAGGTGTGTGTCCCATTACATCTGGCGTAAAAGTAACACTGCATTTTAGAAAAAGAACATCACACCAACAATAAAATATGGTGGTGGTAGTGTGATGGTCTGGAGCTGTTTTGCTGCTTCAGAACCTGGAAGACTTGCTATGGTAAATGGAACCATGAATTCTGCTGTCTACCAAAAAATCCTGAAGCAGAATGTCCAGCCATCTGTTCGTGACCTCAAGCTGAAATGAACTTGGGTTCTGCAGCAGGACAATGATCCAAAACACACCAGCAAGTCCACCTCTGATTGGCTGAAGAAAAACTAAATGAAGACTTTGCAGTGGCCTAGTCAAAGTCCTGACCTGAATCCTATAGAAATACTGTGGCTTGACCTTAAAAAGGAGGTTCAAGCTCGAAAACTCTCCAATGTTGCTAAACTACAACAATTTTTCCACAAACACTTGATTGCAGTTGTTGCTGCTAAGGGTGGTACAACCAGTTATTAGGTTTAGGGGGTAATCACAGTGTCATGTAGGTTTGGATTTTTTTTTTCTCCTTTAATAATAAAATCCTTCACTTTAAAAACAGATTGTGCTTAGTTGTGTTGTCTTTGACTGATACTTAAATTAGTTTGAAGATCTGAAACATTTAAGTGTGACAAAAATGGAAAAAAATAGAAATCAGAAACACATGTTCACACCAATGTATATACATTTACAGACAAGATCAATTTGAGACAAAAACTTAAAGTAAGGGCCAAATGAGTGTGAAGGTATTGTAGCCACACATTCATCCAAAGCTTTCTTTCTGTTTCATCACCAACCACTCCAGTCAAAGCTACCGTTCAATCTGTGCCTCAAGCACCAAACCCTTCATAACCCATTTTTAGGCTCAAGCACAGTTAAGGAGCTTTTGGTAGAGTTGTTTTTTTCGATTGCAAACTCTCTTGAATATTTACATACTTAAAAGGAGAAGGCATTCCTCAAATAAGCCCAGGGAGATATCTCTGCTGAATGTTCTGAACTAAATGAAAGGAATAACTAAGGTGTAATAGAAATGGGTGATATAGCAATACACTGCACATAATCAGTCACAATCTGAGGTTTTTCAGAGGTCTGATCAGCTAGAAAAGACAAAAACTTTAGTTCTCTATTTTTTAAAAAATGATAGAAAAAAATACATAAATTAAATAACAGTTCCATCATAATGCAAAGTACTGCACTAAATCCTGCAAACCACTCAATTCTGCTCTATTTGAGACCTAGTTACATCATTACAAGCTGTCAGGGGGTGGGACATATTAGGCAGCAACTGAACAGTAAGTTACTAAAGTTGATGTGCTAGAAGCAGGAGTGTAAGTATCTGGGCCACTTTGACAAAGGTCTTATTGCGATGGCTAGAGCCAAAACAGCAAAATATGTCTGCAGTAGTTAATAAGTACCAAAAGTGATCAAACTGGTATAATGGAGACCAGGACATGGACACCCCAGGCTAGGGGTGGGCAATATGGCAAATAATATATCATAATACTTCAAGAAACTTTCCAGATACATGATATGTCATATGTTGTATTTTTCCATTATCTGTTAAGATTGAACAAATGAAAATGGAGCTATATTTTGTAAAAACAAACCTAAATATAATGTGTACAAATGATTTTTGTTTAGTGTTTCTCATACCGCAATATAAGTACAACTGAGTGAGACTAATAAAGCTCTTTATGAAATGAAACATATTCCACAGTGTCTTTAAGTACTGACAAAATTACAATAAGCTCAGAAAATCATATTGTCACCACAGTATATCACAATAATGATAAATATTGTCACATTGCCAAGCTCTACCCAAGGCTCACTGATACATGTGGGGCGTGAAGGCTAGACTATCCTAAAGAGCTCCTGATAAAATATTAACGCTGGCTCTGATAGAAAGGGTGGAGCTTAACTGCTGTAAACTGAAGGGGTGTACATGTGTTAATGTGGCTTTTGTGACATCACAAAAATAGTTCATTCAACAATGTCAGGGTGTCATTTACTGTGACAACAATAAATGCCATCCTATTCTCCGCCAGTACCAGAAACACCACCTCCTTTGAGCCTTTGTGCCGTTCATTCAAAACAAGATTTTCCACACAAATGTGTTATTTGAGTGAACTTGAATCCACCCTACACACTACCCAACATGTCTGTAATTTTGTGCTACATCGCACCACACTCACTCTCTTTAGAGAGAAAAATTAGAGAAATTACATAATGAACTGTGTGACCTAAAAGACAGCACACTATATTGAAGCAAACCAGACAGTGAAGTGAGCAATAATGGAATGAAATGGAAGTAACCCCTCAGTTTCCCTCAATCTACTTATGAAGCCTGATAACATCTATGGGGGCAGCCATGGCCTAATAGTTAGCGAAGAGGGTTCGCAACCAGAGGGTGGCTGGTTCAAGCCCCAGGACCAGCCGGAAAAAAAATGTGGAAGGGTTGAGAGAGCAAACAGCTTTTGCCCTCCACACTGTGAAGAATAAACAGCTTTTGCCTCTCACAGCTTGCCCTTAAGCAAGACATTTAAGCCAAAACCTGCTCCCCATGTGAAGCCCACTGTTCCTGGGGTATATACACAGATTTGATGGAAGGTTTAACTGCAGAGGAAAAATTCATTGTTCACAGTGCCATATAATCTGAATAAAATACAATAAATAAATATAGGGCTGCAAATTATAATTTGATCCTTCATCTATTATTTCAAACAACAAACTAATCACTTTTGATGCTTTAAAATATGCAGCAATGTGGTTTGGTTCAATATAAGGGCCTGCACCCTGTATTAAATATGATGAATTTTCACACAATTTGCTGCATTTCCGTGATCATTTTCAAACTAATAATAATGATAATAATAATTGGCATTTCATTATTAAAGGTCAATTATTTGGTTTAGTCATATGCAAAAACAAAGCACCACACAGTGAAATTCAATAAATTAGTTGTGGTATGATCACACATTGTGTCACACTGATACATTGCATGACACACTGCTTTGGTTGATGCATCAGTTCAGGTACAATTTGCCACCTCAATACAGATTAACACATCACATCATCTATATCAATCAATTCACTGTTACGTTGATACAGATCTACACAGTGATAGAGATTGATTCACTGTTAAGTTGATACAGATCAATATAATGTTACGACATAGACTGATGCACAAACCGATACATTGCTACACTGATATAACCCGCTATCGACACAGATCGATACATTGTTACGCTGATACAGATCAATACATTATTACACTGATACAGATCATTACATTGTTACGTCCCTACAGATCAATATATTGTTATTGTTATCCCAATACAGATCGATACATTGCTATGCCAATACATATTGATACATCGTTAATATGGATCAATACATTGTTATGTCTAGACAGATTGATACACTGCTACGTCAATACATATTGATACAGTGCTACGTCTATACACATTGTTACATGGATATGGATCGATACATAGTTACATCGCTACATACTGATAAATTTTTACATTGATATGTATAAATTCATTGTTACGTTGCTACATATTGATACATTGTTACATTGATATGAATCGATACATTGTTACGCCGCTACATATTGATACACTTTTACATTGATATGGATCAATTAATTGTTAGGTTGTTACACATTGATAAATTGTTACATCGATATGGATCGATACATTGTTATGTCGCTACATATTGAAACATTTTTATATTGATATGGATCGATACATTGTTACGTCACTACATATTGATACTTTGTTACATTAATATAAATCGATGCATTGTTGCGTTGCTACATATTGATACAGTTTTACATTGATATGGATCGATACTTTTTTACGTCACTACATATTGATACATTTTGACATTGATATGGATCGGTACATTGTTACGTCGCTACATATTGATACATTGTTACATTGATATGGGTCAATTAATTGTTAGTTTGTTACATATTGATACATTGTTACATTGATATGGATTGATACATTGTTACGTCACTACATATTGAAACATTTTTACATCGCTATGGATCAATACATTGTTACGTCACTACATATTTATACATTGTTACATTAATATAGATCAATGCATTGTTGCATCGCTACATATTGATACAGTTTTACATTGATATGGATGAATACTTTTTTACGTCGCTACATATTGATACCTTTTTACATTGACATGGATCAATACATTGTTGCGTCGCTACATATTGAAACATTTTTACATTGATATGGATTGATACATTGTTGCGTCGCTACATATTGATACATTTTCACATTGATATGGATCGATACTTTTTTACGTCGCTACATATTGATACATTGTTACATTGATATGGATCAATTAATTGTTAGGTTGTTACATATTGAAACATTTTTACATGGATATGGATCGATACATTGTTACGTCGCTACATATTGATACATTTTTACATTTATATGGATCAATAAATTTTTACGTTGCTACATATTGATACAATGTTACATTGATATGGATTGATACATTGTTATGGCGCTACATATTGATACATTTTGACATTGATATGGATCGATACATTGATACATCCCTACAGATCGAAACTCGCCTAATAGAGTCTGAGGTCAGACTGCTGACCCCTCGGGTAGTTTACACTGGGGGGAAAGTAAAGAGGCTGTTACATCCACTTGACGTGGGAGAATAGGGGAAGAAAGGATGAGGCTGAAGGCAGAGGGTGGGAGGGGGGATATTTCGCACTCTTTTACGACCAGTAGCTCACTACTCCCTTTAAGTGGCTTTGAGGCTGACAAGTCAGGTGAGGGAGAAGCTTCTCCTGACTGCAGTGGAGTGGGAGCTGCACTTCCACCAGCCCCATCACGCACATTACCGCCCCTTCCTCTCTGCAGACACCGGCTCTGCGGCTATGCTACATACCCAACGAACAGTGGGGCTGACGAGAAGAGCGTGCGGCACTTTCACTTGTGGCAACAGCACAGAAAAGCGCGAAACATTTTTAGAAGAGCGCCCAGAAAACGCCGAGTCTCCTACCTTTCTTTCCATGACCGCGGTGTAGCCGGCGATGCTGCCGTTGAGAGTGAGGTGAGGCTGTGCGCGCGCTGTGCGTCGCTCTCCGAGCTGCTGGCCGGTGCAGGCAGAGCTAATGGGAAGCTGAGGCCGGGCAGAGTGCAGGCAGAGCGGGGAGAGGCTGCGGCGCAGGCGCGCCAAACCCACCTCCAGCACCAGGGGAGGAGGGAGCGTCAGCGAATGACAGCCGAGATGGGCGATACCAATGATCCAAACCCATACAGAGCGATTCAAAGACCGGTATACACCATAATAATAATAATAATAATAATAATAATAATAATAATAATAATAATAATAATAATAATAATAATATGTATAAATGTTATTATATACACACACACACACACTATTTTACACTGCACTGTATTATATTACACACACACTGGAAATACGACACTACACTGTATTGTACTACACACACACACACTATTCCACACTGCACTGTATTATATTACACACACACCTGAAATATGACACTACACTGTATTGTACTATACACACACACACACACACACTATTCTACACCGCACTG
>JBBIGC010000013.1:14997914-15011667 GCA_037576955.1 Lepidarchus adonis | reverse complement strand
TGTGTCTGAGCAGGGAAATCATCAAACTGTGTAGGACACTGGCCCTCCAGGACTGGAGTTTGACACCCCTGGGTTAGAGTCTTTACAGAGCAAGGAACAAGAATAATTGCTTTGATTGCCTGTTGCCCCCTGCTGTCCACAGAAAACCTTGCAACAACTTCAAAAAGCCATACAATGCAACTCATTTCAATTTCCCCAGGATAAAGACTTCATTTTGTGTTTTTTGAGATTGTCATTAATCACTAACAAACACGGTTCCTGAGAAAATTAAACTTTGCTTCTCAATATAATGACAAACTAATTAGAAAAATTTGCGTGTGTATATTATTAAATGAAGCTGTCTATTTTGATACATTTCAAAAGATTAGAAAACTGTGAATACATCAATTATTTGTGTTCGCTACTGTGCTTTTAGCTCTTGAGTAAAATGTCATACTGTCTTGACTTTACAGCACAGTCTTTTGTCTCAGTACAATCACATTGAACAAGCACTCCACCTGGCAGAAAACGGGTCTCTGTACGTTATTTCGTAGCTGGTTTCCTTTAACTATTGTCTGTTTTAGTAGCATGCTTCTGTACGTCAGTTGACTATAGCCTTATGAGTAGCACAGATGAGGCAGTATGAAACTTAGCCCTGTGTTTGCTGTAATTATGTGCCAGCTTTCTGTGAAAAACATTTGGCTTTGTGAAATATCAAGCTAATTTGTTCTTGAGGAAATGCAGGCATAGTGAAAAATAGCTCCATAATCAGTAACCTCAGGAATAAAAAGGTGAGCCCATGGCCTGTTAAGGCTTCTATAATAAATACAAATAAAGAAAAAACAGTAAATGTTACTTGGCCTGTATCTGCTCCTTCCTCGTCAGCTGACCGATGTCCACAGAGTCTCCCAGCTGCATATCTGACAGTTTACTTGCCATGGCAATAGCTGCAAATCTGTTTGACAAAACACAGACCCTAAATTAACCTCGTTACACCAGCAAAGGACTCTTTCATGATCATTGCAGTGGTCATTTTACTGTTTCTGACCCCCAACAGCATTATAAAAATTCAAAGCACATCATAGGACACACTGACTGTGCCATGACTGATGCATTTGTGATGCTGTTATATGTATTTAATTAGGGTACAGGCTGGATTGACTGGATTAATCCAGATTGTATTTGACTGGGTTTGAATCTGGTCTTCTATGTAAACCATAAGTGAATATGGGCTAATGGTGCTACTGACCTCTGGTAAGAATTGGCTGCTTCTGTGCAAGGCAAAGTCTCTTTCCTGCGGCCACATTCACAAAGCATTAACACCTAGTGACAAAACAGAAAACTTAAATCCTCCTGTACATAGTCTGGTTACACTGACCATTTTGCAACATACACAAAAAATGTCTAAACATTATCTTAAGTTAATAAACACTGTTGGCAGTGTAAGAAAGGACTGGCAAATGATCACATTAAAAAACAAAATAATGATTTAGAATTTGTAGTCCCATGTTCACTGCAGTACCGTTTAAATGATCAACACTAAATAAGAGTAGAACCATTTCTGTTAAGAACCAACTATGAAAGAAAGTTCAAGCACGTGAAAGTAGGTAGAGGCCTGTACCTTGGCAGTACAGGTGATGCGTGGACAGGGCGTGCCAAGGTGGCATGGGGCATTACAGGGGTGCCCACATTCAGGCCTGGGACGAGGACAAGGCTGCTTACACTGTCCTTCGGCATCACACTCCCCGCGATGGCATATCCTCTTGCAGCGATGGACGCAGGGCAATGGCTTATTACATGCCAAACCACAGGAGACGTCTTGAAAATGGCATGGGATATTACTTCTTTGCTTTTGAAAGAAATAAAGAGAAAAACAGGGAAACCGAAGTAGAGGGAGGCGGCGAGGGAAAGAAAAAACATTAAATGATGCAAAAGCAGTTAAAGAAGTGAAAATGCATTATTATTTGATTCACTACTGATGCCGCACATTAGATCAGCACTAATTATAGAACAGAATTCAGAACAAGACAGGGTCTTATGAAGAAACACTATCCACTACATAAGAGACCGGGTCAGTTCTTAACAATAATAAAGAACAAAATGACTGACTAGACAAAGGCTGTGACCAAACGCATAATTGGTTCTTTCCTGTGTATATTCCCTGATTCTTCTGGTACATAATATACAGAAACTAAATGGTCCGGCCATGAGCTTTTACAACCAACTTCATGCATTATGAACTGATAACTCAGAAAAGGTGCTCGTTTACCTCATGGTTGCTCATACACCACTTTGTGGTGAGGTAGGTACAAGGTGGACATCTTTCCTCGCTGTGGCAACAGTGCAACACTGCAAGACAAGTGTTAAAGGTTACTCCTGTCACAGGTACACAACCGGTCCAATTTGGGGGCAACTGCTCATCAGCACTAAATTTTAAGTGTTTAAACTAACTTTTGACTAAAAGTTGTTCTTCAAACCATAGTTTGAAAAAGAGAACTTTCATCATTCAAGCAAATCCTGCTCCTGTACCTGGGTGATCACAGTCATGTGGGCGGGTGCATGGCTTTTTGCACTCAGGGGGTTTCGTACCACATGGGACAGGAGGATACATCACCGTCTCGCCACAGTAGCAGGTCAATTCATCAAAACCTTAGGTGCAAAGACAGCCACACAGAAAAGAATAGGATTTTGAAACAAAGCAACTACCTACAGAAAAATGTCCCTTAAATAAACTGGAGGAAAAGCAATCGGAAAACACTGGGAATGCTGTTCTGATCACTCACTCGTTTGCCAGCAAGGCTGGCAATTGCCACGATGACAAAGCTCCTGGCACCGGTGCTGACCACAGTTAAGTTTATAGCCACAAATCATCGAGCACTTGTGTTCAACATCCTGATGAGAGAGAGAGCATGCAAGCCAGTGAGAGATCAATTCCATCTGCTTATTTTTTACATGTTATGATGGACTCCAGAATGATTTGCCTACCACACAGCACATCTCTCCACACTTGTGTCTGCCACAGGAACGTTTCTTACTGCAGCGTCTCTCGCAAGTGAACACCAACTGTTCTAGAGATCGAAGAAGCACAAGTATGTCATTAATATGAAGGATAGAACTCATTTCTAATAACATTGAAATTCCATCATACAACATTTTTAAATCATGATCAAAATTCCTAATAACAGACCATTCATTGTCGTCTGAATACTGAATATTTACTCAAAATTAGATTTTTGCTTTGTCGTCAATACAAAACAAAGTAGAAAAGACAAATATTCCTCACCTTCACTTTTGATTATTTCACATGGAACCTCCTAAAAAAGAGAAAAATGTTCATTAGTTTATGTTTAAGTAATACAATTATTAAAGCCCATTATTCATGTTAGTCATGTCTTGACCTTGGTCTTGCTGCCACATCTACATTTAATAGTGGAGTTGAGAGAGCAGGGGCCACAACTGTCCTCGTGACAAAGCCTATCACAGAGATGAACTGTGTCTGAAGAAGAAGAGAGAATTATGAAGTACACAGACGGCACTGCCAGCAGAGCTAGATCGAACTTGATCCAAAGCTCTCCCCACACACACAGACACACACACACAGACACACCAGAATCGCCACAGGGCAAAGGCTTGTTGCAGACTTTGCCACAGGAGGGGATAGGGTCAGTGCAGCTCCTCCTCTCTGGATAGCCGAGCTCGAGCAGCTTGGCCAGGGCAGTCTGCCCACAGGGGCAGCTGTGCACCAGCTTGGGTGAGTGAGGGCATGGCTGGCACTGGCCTGAGTGGCAAATCTGCTGGCAACAGTGGGCCTGGCACTCCAGCATCCTTGAAAACAAACAAACATGCAAAATAGAGTTAATTTTGGTGATTTTTCTACTATAACAATTACCAAACCTGCGACTGAAGCAGGAAAATCACCAAAGCTGCTGCACAAATGGACACTTGTCTTATACCCACAAATAAACATCTTACAAAGCGAGATTGCTTTGTGCTTATTTCTCTAATCCACAATTCTCAAAATGCGCCATCACTGGGGCATTTCCTTCATAGGTTTATTCCCACTACCATTGGTCAGGGAACAGCTGTATTTTTAAGCTGCATAAACATTTTTAAAGGGTAGGAGATTGATCGTTCACAGCATTAAAATAACGGACAAACTAAGTGACTAATCTTGAATGTCTTCATAAAATGGCACTTGTCAAGCAAGACATGAGGAGCAATGGATATTTGTTTCCATCCAACAGAAGGACCATAGCTACAAAAGTTATTACTGGTAATGATGGACAAGTATCAGAGCACTAAATGCATCAGAGCTTACTGCATATGAAACTGTGTAGCTGCAGGTCAGACTGTGGTCTGCAGCATTACAGTGGTACACTCGTGCAATCCTTAAAGCCAGTGGCATTTTTCCACTGGATAATGCAGCCTGCTACGATGCAAAAATTGCTCTGGAATGGTCAAAGAGGTTTTCATTTGGTGATGTGGATGGGGGCGAGGGGAGACAGTAAATCAATCACGGATGCTTTTGTTTAATTTACTAAAAATCAGCAAAATGACCAACATATTCCACAAATTCAGTCACCACACAACTGTCAACAACTAATTTTCATGATTTTTAGGAAATAATTTGTCTAAACATATTTTGAAATACACTCAAACTCAACTAAATTATTCACGTACACTGATCAGTCATTGTAACCAACGACAGGTAAAATGCAAAAACCTACTCCAAAACAACAGGTAAGGTGCCATGACATGTTCATGAGTGAACAAGTCTCAATGATACATGTGGTGGTTAGCCCGCCTCAAAAGGCTCCTGCTGCACAAAATGCTAATGCTCTGATAGAAAGGTGGCTCTGATAAGAACCCACAATGCAGACTTGACTTGGACAGTGTCAGACAGATGATCATAATGTATACAGCTAATCTGTGTATATTACACATTAGTATCAGACCTTACTTTCCACATGGTTTGTTGCAGGAGAAATGTCCAGATCCATCAAAGTTATCTCGGTCAGTCCCACAGGGCACTTCCCTGTGCACCACCCCACAGTAGCACACTGCAGAATAAACAAAAGAAATCAGACATTAGGTGCAGTGCGATCCCAGGGGCGCCGCATGTGACTTTGTGGAAAAATGCATTTTTTGTCGTACTAGAATAAATTGTAATTGCACCTCCACTACAGTAGGTGGCAGGGTTTTTTGCACTGAGCATGCTCGCACACAGTACAGAGCAAGAGATAGGACCGTAAACAAAACCTTTTTTCAGAATCAAATGTTCGGAGTTTGAATAAAAATAAAAAAAAAATTTATTTCAGGTAAACTGATGAGCTTTTTTTCTTTAATGTTAATAAGGATACAATGTTATGCAGAGATGTACTTATAATAGTTTTATAGATAAATTATACTATTTATAGTCATGGCATGGGGGTGGAAAGTGGGGGGTGCAAACTGTTTTCTTCTTCCTAAGGGGGGCGTAACAGAAAATAATTGAGAAGCACTGCATTAGGGGACGATGCCAAATTGTTAGCTTTGATATTTAATCCGGTAACTGAAGAACAGTAATGAGCATGTGTCGGAATTGCAGTAAACTCCCAGACAGTAATTCTGACTCTGTAACTAATGAACTACCTTGTTTAACAATTTTACCTTGCTGGGTGCCAAGCTGGCAGGGTTGGCATGGTCCCTGGTGGCAAACCTGGGAACAGTGGTGTTCAGCACAGTTCAGCAAAGCTCCACACTCCTGTTCACAGCGTAGTGATTCTGACTGACTGCAGCGCACCTGCTTACTAAACACATGGAGACACAGACAGACAGGCAGTCAGAAGCACTGTGGTTGTTTGCTTTAGCTCATTGCTGTATTTAAGGCTGCAATGAACAGTACCTCATTCTTCCACAAATGCAGGATTTTGTGATAAAAGCTGGACACTGTGGACAGGGGCCTGGGTGGCATAAGCTGTAATCAATCAAGAAATTAAACCAATAACAAATACAGCAATAATACAAATAAAAAGAATAAAAATAAAATATTACAGTACTTCTTTAATTCTCAAAACAATCAATCTTCACTCAATTATAACAGAAGATATTACAAGTATTTTCTTTTGAGTTATCATTTGGTCATGCCAGTATAATCTTACATGTTGCAGGGGTGATTGCAGTCTCTTCCAGTCCTCTTCTTCCCACACATTTCGCCACAACTGTGTGGAATCTCACCACGCACATACTCTGGATTGGTCACTTTCCCTAATGACCAAAAATAAAACTGTGGTAAGAACACCTGTTGACAGGATATTTTAAGATGACAAGAAAAATTCTCTGTTCTTGGACTATTGTGAAACTGAGGTGTATAGTCAGTGGTGATCCTACATTGGTCCTGCTCCACTGATGGACTTGGCAGTAGGAAGGCTACTAACTTTTGCAACCAAACACAGGCTGCCGTCAGTAACTATGTACAACCATAACCGCTGAAGCTGAATATAACCTTACAAATGACATATTTCTGTGTTCTCAGCTACAAGAAAGGGCTGTACTTGCTTTTTTCTGTGACAAGAAGCACTATCTATCTAAAATTGTTGTTGCAAGAGATGTTCAAAGGGTAGGAATTGTGTGCTGCCAAAGGAGGTGCTGAGGAACATTAACATTCATCTTGCCATGTAGTTGTTTAGGATGCCCAACTCCTGCAAAAGAAGTCATCCCCAAAACCAAAGGCTTCCTCCTACACAATTAATCATCATACACTCAGGGTCTTAATACAGTTCCACAATAAAAAGTGTTTCCCACCTGATTCAACAGAACTAAAATGACTCTCATCCATGAAGAGAATTTTGTTATCCATTCACACATGGTCTTCATACAAGGTTAGAATAGCCTTTTGATTCTTTCTGGTGATGAAAGGCTTAGTTGCTGCAGAATGGGCTTTCAGTCTGAATGAATTTTGCCCTGTTCAGCACTGAATTGCCTATCAATTTTACATTGAATTCTGCTGCATTGAACTAAGAACCTCTGCATCTTCTAATTTTCTCATGAATTTGTCCCAAGTGGATGACCAGCTTTTTTGAAGACTTGAATTGTGTCTATAATTTTAGTGTTACGTCTATACTAAAAAAACAAACAAAAAAACCCCAAAAAAACCAACTGCGCCCTGGGTGCTGCTACAGTGACTGCCCACCACTCTGGGTGTGTGCCCAGTGCTTTGGATGAGCAAAATACAGAGACTAATTTCCCCTTGGGAAGTAATAGAATATAAATAATTAACAGAACAATAACTGTGACACATCCCAAAGTATATCTGATCACAGTTCTCTTTAAAATTTCATATGTAAGCTTTTTTCATTGTGATATAGAATATTATGAAAAACACTTCATCTACAGCCCTTCTATTTGGAAAATTTATTTAAAATTGGAATTATTCCTACTTTACAAGACACAAAAAAAGTCATAAAATTACACTACACAAGCTCATCAGACGTTATAGCAGCAAGTTCTTACCACAGAAGCAAGAATAAGAGATTGGAGCCTTGAATGCCACATTTTGGCAAGCAGGACAGCGCCAGCCTTCGCCTTTATCTGTAAAATAGAAACACTTTGATAAACAGACAAACATTTAATTCTAGTTGAGCAAACATTTCATTCATGTTACAGCAGCTGAAATCAAAGATTTAAACACAGATGTTCACACTTTTCCAGGGAAATATATAGGTGTTCTGCTCTTCTGTAATCTGTTTAAATACTCTACCATCAGCCTGAGAGGCAGGGGAGCGAGCCCACTTCTTGATGCAGTTCAGGTGAAAGACATGGAAGCAGCTCTGACAGCTCCAAACTGGTGCCATGACCCGGATCACGTCACAGCACACCATACATTCGTACTTCTCCTCAGACAGCTGCTCAATTAGACAGCCTAGACATACATGAACAAAAAGAATTATGCTTCAGTATAATTCAACTGAGTGACAAGATGATTAAGAATACGATGACTACAAATTTACTTTAGAAGCTCTTTCTCTTTGTGCATAATTGATTAATAAAAAAACACAATTCCTAAAACAAATTAACCATGTGGTTCCTTCTTGTGAAGCAGATTGAAACAATGCCAGAAGTAAAGAATGGTGAACCAGGTAAAGGTAATAGTTGTGACTGTTTTCCAGGCAAATTATTCAGCTCCATTATTAATATATTATATTATTCAACCATTCAGTCATAAAGACTGACCATGGCTGCACATCTCAGGAGATTAATCACCTTGATTTCAGATCCAACATACGCGTGTCTTTTATTCAGACCTTCCTTTGGGAACATTAAAACATCTCTGCCAGGCATTACCTGTTTTTTAAAGCCAAAACCTGATCTCAAAACTTGTGTAAAGTGAGTTGAACATGAAGAATCTCTGATGCTTAACTCACAGCAAGTTATTACAGGTGACAAATACACTATTTGATGTCTTTATACAAGTTTTGAGATCAGGTTTTGACTTTAAAAAACAAGTAATGCCTGGCAGAGATGTTTTAATGTTTTCCACAATATTTAAAATGGTAGAAAACATTAAAGAAAGAACGAGTAAATGCTTGAAAAGAGATTTCATTGTTGATTACCTGTCTGAGTTTCTTTGTTCTTGGGAACCTCCATGCATTTCACTGACCCAGTCCTTCGCTCTGGTCCGCCAGCTCTCCTCTGTCCCTGCTCTTGCATTCTGGGCCTTTTCCCCTGAACCCTTTCACTTCCACCTCTTCTAGCAGCTTCCACTTTGCCTTCTCTGCTCACTTCTCTCTGTTCCCCCTTTTCTCCTTCCATGTGTAATAGATCTCTCGCCCTCCAGTTGCTGTGGTGAGGGCCTTTCTTTCTAGGGTTTGGCTGCCATCCTGCTCCTGCTGCTCCTCCTCCTCTCCATCTTTTCTGGTTTCTCTGCTCATGCTCCAGCCCTGTATGTTCAACAGTTGCTTGATTGGCTACAGCATCTCCAGTTGCTGCAAACTTCTCCTCTGTCTCCTTGTCTCTGATTAAAGGCCCTCTTGCCATCTCTCCCCTGCCTTTCCTGGTCCTGTTTGGCCAGGTGTCTCTTGAATCAGCTTGAAACTCCAGGGTTCCAGTAGTTCCTCCAGGAGGTCCTTCATGCTTCTCAGCATCTTTATGCCTATGAGCTGGTGGAGTGTTGGGTCTTTGACCCCGATTAGGCCCACGCTCCCATCCTGCGTGGCCATTACCACTTCCTGGCTTGGACCATCTTGGACCCTGTGTCCAATGGTTGTTATTGCGGCGGCCATCTCCACGTCCTCCTCTTCCCCAGCCCCCCCTTGCATCTTGCCTGGTAGATGAGGCATCATGTTGCACAGTAGCATTGTCATCAAATGCATGGCTCTCCTTCTCATGGCCCACTGGATTAAAGTGTGGCTGGGGTCTATCATGACCTCCCCATCTACGATGACGGTCTAGCCGTGGATGGCCTCTCCTGGAAGGGGGCTTGTTGGGTTTTCCAGCTGCAAGCTCAGGAGCTGAGGCCGTTGCACTCAATTCGGCAGTGTCTGGTTTATATATAAAAAAAAAGGTAGCATAAAGTTAATTTATGGTCCTGTCACACGGCCTCGGGCATACACGCGGCACCGCCCCGTTCTAATGGCGAGGTCAGGCCTATGCACTATGCTCAGCACCTCAGCGCATCTCCCTCGTTCAGTAAACACTGGTAAGTCACGTGTGCAGAGCACTCGCGTCCCCGTCAGGCTCCGCCTAGTACGCGCAGCTGAAGCCAGATCAGGGCTGATTAATAATAATGCTGACGTGTACTTAAGGCCCGTGCGTGGAGACACGAGTGCTCAGCATTTCGCTTGCCCTCGTGGTTGCCAGCGGGCTGAGTCTCTCCCACATTTCTAACGCTGTGTTTTTTAACCTTTCTCTTTATATTTGTCTGTCCTCTCTTTGCTCGCTTAACCTATGGGTTTCTGTTTATTGTTTCCTTAGGCGAAGGAGAAACGGAGATCGAGTAAGCTGCCGCCGCACGGATCTCCAGAAGCCTACCTGAGTTTATTTTCCTGAGCCTGAACCTCCGTATTCGCTTACTTGACTTTTCAATTTAGCTCTGCTATTTTCTGTTAATAAACTTCCCTTCGGGGCTTATGTTACCTGCCAGTTGGTGTCATTTGTAGGTTGGTCCTGTCACAAACCTGCAAACTACTACAAGTTCTAAAGCGAAGGTAACTGTGGTTGGTACTTCATCTGCTACTCAAACTTGGTGACTTGCAATTGGCTTTTGACTGCAACATGATAACTCCAGCTACACATGTACACAACCTTGGTGTTATATTTGACAGTCACTTAAACTTTGTCACTTACATTAAAAATGTGTGTAGGACCTAATTTTTTCACCTGTGATATATTTCTAGGTTTTGGCCACTACACCAAATGTCTGATGGATTTTTTTACAAGTAGATTGGACTGGTGTAATGCTCTTTTTGTTGGTTTACCAACATTACCAAGTCATCGCTCTCTCAGAGCTACTCTGAGGTACCAGTGACCCTTTGTCACTCTGCTGCCTTGATCATGGGGAGGAAGATCATCTGTGATCATCTCCTCATGCCTACTGAACAGACCACATGGATGGAAAGTTACCTGATCTCACCTAAGGAACTGCAGATGCCTCTTATTTGTTCATGGTTTGTTTTATCTTTATCACTCTCCGTTGTCGACCAGAGGAGGATGGGTTCCCCTTCTTTAAGGTTTCATCCTATAATTAGGGAGTTTTTCTTGCCTCTGTCTCCCTTGGCTCATTGGGGGCTCGAACCCCGATTCTATAAACACTGTAAAGCTGCTTTGTGACAACTTCAGTCATAAAAAGTGCTGTATAAATAAAATTGACTTGATATTTTTTTTTAAAAACTGCAGTATGTGCAAAACTGTGCAGCGCATATTTTCACATGTCCCTTCCCACAAGATCTTACCTGTTTTAAGGAATCTGCATTAGCTTCCCATTCATCAGTGTGTGATATTCAAGAGTCTCACTTTTACTTACCAGGCCATTTATCATAGTGCTCCACCTTATCTCTATCTTAGGATACCTGTAGACACCTTCTCGCTCTCTTCGCTCAGCTGATTCCTTAACCCTCTCCCAACCCCATGCGAGACTAAAAACCATGGGTGATGGAGCCTTTTCTACCTGTGCACCTAGGCTCTGTAACACTTTGCCTGGTCATATTTGTCCGGTACACAGAATTAAACAGGATATAGACAGTATTACACAATAACCGTATATTATTCACTATACACTCTACAATATACAATACATAATAAACATAAAAATATGGTACAGTGCACTATACAGTTTACAACAATACATACAAAGTACACTATATACTGAATAAAAAACTGCAGCACACAGTACACGATTAATGATAAACTCTCTACTACTCAAATATTTGGCATTTCTCCGGAAAATGACTTAAAGCTGATATATAACATAAACATAAAACTTAATAAAGACATTAACCTGCCCTAAATGAGAGACAGTTACCTCAGCTGGCCAGTGCAGCTAACAAGGTAACATCTAGCAACATGCTAACCACTTAGCATGGCAAAACACATCTTATTTATTTATTAACAGCTTTGCTCACGTCTGTATTTGCTCTCTTGACGTCTGCAAAACAAAACAAAACAAATTATCTGAGATATGTGTGTCCAGTCAGTTAAAGGACCGTAAACGAAGCTGGTCTCTGTATTAGCCGGCTAACTTCGCTAAGTCAACTCCACTCCCACGCCGCTGCTTGTCGCACCAAAATAAACACGCGAAACAAGAAAAACGTGGATGAAGACACTTGTACCTGTTGCCGCGGCTTCAGCCATCCGAAAAAGAGTCTCCTCGTATATAGAGGACGTTCCTCCTTGTGGAACTGAAGAGTCCAGTGCGGGACAGCGGAACTGATACACCTACTCGGGGCGGTGCTGCGCTGCTACGGTCACGTGGTGCCCAGCTCAGGAGACGCCGCCGCTGTCGCTGCTGACGCAGCCTGGAGTGGCGCGCGACTCTGGGAACTTTGGACTCGATCTGACACGAGAAAATACAGGGCCAGTGTCTCTGATATCGATACTTATAGGTACACTTATCATGCAGGGGAGAACAATGTGTCATGATTTATTTGTTAACTGCATCATAAATACACTAAATCCAAATACATTTATATAAACATTTATATTTTTATATGTATATTTAGGGTTAGGGGGCGTGCGTTGGTTCCGCACGGCCCCCTAGGTAATGTAGTTTGTGGGTTTTAGTGTGGCTAAGAGGAATTTACTGTGTTTATTTGAGGGGAATTTGTTATGTGTGTGATTTGTCATGGGACTATTTGGTGTAGTTTGGGCTGTTTTGTGTGGTTTTTGGGGCGAGGATAAAAACCTTAGTGTCAGTCTCCGTTATCTCCCTCAACAATTATTCAAGCCGGAAATTAATGATTTCCACTATTAATCCTTTAATCTGTTTTGATGTTATGAGTGTTCTTCAAGGACAAGTCAGGTCAACAAACACATTTTTTATTTTGTTTAAGAGAGAGAGAGCAATTACAAAGTCCAAGTAAAAGTTTATGGAAGAGTGATTCTCCTATAGATGGATCCCCAAAGAGAATAGAATAGAATAGAATAGGCTTTTATTGTCATTGTACAGGAGTACAACGAAATTGTGGGTGCTCCACCCAAGCAGCGGTGCATCAACAGAAGAAATGAAGAAATAAAATAGAATATGGTGGTGGTATATACATGTTTCTTGCTTGATCCAGTCCTTAGTTTATTAATTATGTGTTATGTTATGGGTTATTTGAAGTCCTGATGGCCCAGGGGAAGAAGCTATTTGTCAGTCTGGTGGTGTGGAAACTGTAGCGCCTTCGGCAGCAGGTCAAACAAGTGGTGTGCAGGATGTGAGGGGTCTCCTGTGATGGCCTTAGATCTCCTGAGGCAGTGGGTTCTGGATGTGTCATCCAGGGCAGTTTTAATAACCCTCTGCACAGCCTTTCTGTCCTCGGCTGTAGAGCCTATCAGGCAGTAAGTGATGACGCTCTCCACTGAGGAGTGGTAGAAGGCCAGCAGCAGCTTCTTGTCCAGATTGTTTTTCCTGAGGACCCACAGGAAATGCAGCTGCTGCTGAGCCTTCTTCACCCAGGCCTTAGTGTTGTGAGTCCATGAGAGATTGGAAGAAATGCGGGTGCCCAGCAACCTGAAGATGGAGACAGTTTCCACACATTCTCCACTGATGAGCAGAGGATTGTGGTTTATCCTCTGTTTTCTGAAGTCTAAAATCAGTTTTGTTTTAAGAACATTCAGTGTCAGGTTGTTCTCTGAGCACCACAGAGTCAGTTTCTCTACCTCAGCCCTGTATGCTGTCTCATCCCCGTCTGAGATGAGCCCAACCACTGTGGTATCATCCACATATTTGATGATTTCGCTGGTTGGGTGTGTTGGAGCAGTGGTCCCCAACCGCCGAGCCGTGGACTGCTACTGGGCCATGGAGCATTTCGAACTGGGCCGTACAAAAAATTAAAACTTTTGTTCTTTTTTTATTCTCAATCAGTCTAAGTATGTTTGAGACATCAACTTTGCCGGTATTCTGGATGAAAGTCATGGCAGAAAACCCTGAGATTGCTGAGCTCTGAGGGGTGCCAGTGCTGAGCGCGAGTGTGGAGGAGAGGTGGGGGCCGAGTCTGACTGATTGTGGACGTTGTGTGAGCAATTGTTTAATCCAGATGCAGGTGGAGATGGGGATCTGCAGTTGAGTCAGTTTAGTGATTAAAATGTCCGGGATGAT
>JBBIGC010000013.1:14947436-14972203 GCA_037576955.1 Lepidarchus adonis | reverse complement strand
TTTTTTTGTTGCAGCCATATTTGTGTGTATATTTGTGGATTTTGTGGTCGCGCTCCGTAGTCACGTGAGCAGCCCAACTAATCGATAACCTGCATTTGTTGACAACGAATTTCATTATCGATTATTATCGATTTTATCGATTAGTTGTTGCAGCTCTAGCTTAGACATTCTCATGATGCATGATATTAAATCACAGAAAAATATATTTATAATAATAATTTGACTGAATATGAAAATATGTGTTTAAATTTTTTTAACAAACAAATAATTAAATAAATAAAAAACTAAGAGGGAAATAGGTAAATAAAACCATAAAACAAAGAGCCAACATCCAATTAGCTGCTTTGCTATGATGTCGCAGCTACTACCACTGGTTAATTTATATATTGGGCCTAATTTTTTTTACTACATCAGTAACATGAGACATTGCCCAAATATATTAACATGTGTTCCTTGATTACAGTACACTAAATGTGGATAAAATGACAATGCTTCAAAGCAAATTCTGAAAAAATATACCTCCGTGTTAGAGTAGTAGGTGTTCCAAGAGGAGCGAAGACTCTCCTGGCCACCGATGTCCCACATTAAGAAGTGTGTATTTTTCACCACAATCTCTTCAACGTTGCTGCCGATTGTTGGAGATGTGTGTACAACCTCTTTCATCAAGCTGCACAACAAACCGGTGAACTTAATTATATAAGTTCCACTACAGTGAGAAAAAATATACAATAAAAAATGACTTACAACTGGTAAAGAATTGTTGTCTTTCCAGCATTGTCAAGACCCACGATGATCACCTTGTGCTCTGTAAGCCAGAGAAAAACATAAATAAAAATGTATTAAATATAACCTCACAGTGGCTTCACTTGAATGCTTTATTTAATACAATAACAAACCAGAATTATCACATTTTATTAAAGTGGTATATATACATTATGTACAAAAATACTCAGTACACAGTTTAACAAGAGATTGTATAACAGTAAGTAGAAAAAAAAATACAAATAAATCAACAACAAGCTTTTCTGAGAATTTTTACATTTGCGATTGGAAATCAATACTTGGAACAGTTCCACGCTGTCAGTATATAGCCTTTTGATTCAATTAGGTAACAAAACTTATGCTCATGTTTTGTTTCAGTGATGCACACTAACTAAGCTAGAAAACTGAAATACTGATATAATTTTGGAATATCATTTTAATGCCAGAAACAAATCCAACATTCAATTACAGTACATGAAACATGAACTATATTATTTACCTTTGAAATGGCTAAACACATGAAAAAGCAGAAAATAAGAAGACAACGAAAAAGAAAACAAGAAAGAAAAATGTAGGAACAAGATAAAGAACAAGAAAAAAAAAGAAAAAATATGAAAGAAAAACCAGAAGTGGAAAATGACTCATGCCCAGTAAGCAGCTGAAAAGGGCTTAAACAATCAGGAGTGTATTCAGTACCATTAGCTTCTTCGCTGTTCCCATGGTTGTTCAGGGAATCTTCCTTTTATTCAGAGCGAACTTACTTCCTTCCTCTCTCAAAGCTCATTTCTGTTGTTTAGCTCCATGGCCACCCTGGTCTTATTACCACTCACATACTTTCTCCTTCTATACAGCTCAGGAGGCTGAGTGGGCGCACACACACACACACCAACACTATCAGACAGTAACACTACAGCTAGACTAGTGGTGTCATCGGTTCACTGATGATACCACTATAGTGGGTCTGATAAAAGGAGGAGAGGAGACCCACTACAGAGAGGAGGTCACAAACTGTTCAGCCCCCTCCCATCAGGAAAAAGATTCAGGTCCATCAAATCACAAACAAACAGACTGAGGAACAGCTTCTTCACAAGAGCTGTGGCCTCCATTACAGCTTCTCCTACCACTGCAAAAACAATCACCCCCTGACCACTCACACTGTAATAATATTCATCTGTAAATAACCGGTAACTAAATATTTCTCAACTCTAGACTGCAATATACATTGATGCTTATGTATATATGTGAAATGCATCGTGTGTATATATATTAGAAATGTGTGTATAAGTATGTTTATGTAGATATGTATACATTATGTGCGGGTATATACACAGACATTATATATATATATATATATATATATAAATAAAAATAAAACATATTTATACTATTTATACTTTCATCTCAGCACCTCATCTCATATACCTTAACACTCCTCATTTCAGTACTAAATAATTTTAATAATTGTACTGTACTTGTACCTTATGTCTATTTTTTGTCTATTGTGTTTTTTTGTGTATGTACACTTATTCTGCTGCTGAGAGTGAGATTCCACACAAATTCCGTTGTACTCTGTTACAATGACCATAAAGAATCTTTATCTTATGACGAGCCATGTTCAGGATCAAATTTGTCAAGACAACATGAGGCCAAGCCTTTGAGTTTGGGTAGAAGTAGTCTGGCCTTTTCCTTCTTGATTTAGATACAGGCCAGTGGAAGGAAGTCAGGTCAGACAGTGTGTGTGTGTGTGTGTGTTCTGACAGTTCTATAACACAATACAGGATACTACATCACTATTGTTTCCTCCAAGATGAGCAACCCAAGCTGCTATTGTTGGCTTGAATATCCTGGAACTAAAAGTATGGCAGAAGACATCATGATAGCGCATGTTATTTCAGAAAACTGTAAATTTTGTGCAAGCAGCATGACATTGGATAGCTAACAACCTGACAGTCAAGATGACTGGGCAAACTGATTATCCTGGAACCACAACCAATTATGAAGCTGAAATTAAGCCAAATGCCACTTTTTGAGAGCAATTTGAGGAAAACCACCCACATCTGGTGAGAGAAAATCATTACTGATAGAAGAAAACCAGTAAAATAACAGCCAAACACATTACAGACAATCTGCAGAATGGAGTGGTGAAAAAATGCCATTTACAAAAGAGCCAGAGAAGAAGTACACAGTCGTCACAAACATCTCAGCACGAAGAACTTGAAGGAGGCAGACTAACGTTTCCAAAGAAACAGAGAGATGAAAGAGTTCTGAGACAAAGGCTGACACACAGATGAGAGGAAGATGCCACTGAATGGAAAGGGTGTGTAGAAGGAGAAGAACTGTAAATGAACCTAAGCAGATGAGTCAGTGTTATGGCTTGGGCATGCACGGCTGCCTCTGGAACTGGCTCGCTGATATAGACACGGATACAAGAAAAATCCCCAGTTCATAGAAGTTGAAAAGTTCACACTACAGCTGGACAGAAACACCAAAAATGTAGAGAAAATAGCAACTTTCCATTGCTGAAGTCACCTTGCTCAACTCCACCTCCATGCATATAGTGCTTGTTAAATGGGAATCTGATCTCTGAAAACCTTTATAAGAAGCAATAAGGCTACTGTCAACACTTGGCAATAGAGCAGCTCAATGGAAGACTTCAGCCTCGGTATTGCTGGGGAGGCAGTTAAAGCATGTAAGGGATGAAGTAGAGATGCACTGATCTGATACTGATATCGGATATCAGTCTGATACTGGCTTAAATAGCTGAATAAGGTATCGTAACAATGGGCCAATCAACAGGGGCCCATCTATTTAGTTATTCTGCAGCTACTGTTAATTATAAATAATTCAGTTAACAGGTTTATATATAATCATTGTTTAGGTCTAGCATGGTGTTCCTTGCACGTAACCCCCATGGATCTGTCCATTGTTACCGATACCTGACCCAACTATTTAAGCCAGTATCAGAGTGAAATCCAATCGTTTTTTCTGACAGGTGCATCCCTATTTCACACATGGAGAGACAGCTTATTAATTAAACATGAGCCCAGGTATTGATATTGGGAAAAAGTCAGATCGGTACGTGCCGAGTTGCAGCCTCTTTGGAAGACCATGCAGAATGTAGATGTTACAGGATTTATACTCAGTTGAACCTGGGAGACTAAACACAATTGAAATGGTTTATGTACAGTGGTGCCCAAAGTCAGTCATGGTGGGTCCAGCAGTTTGGTCGCTCCCTTCCTCAAACACTCACTACACCTGATAATAAGCAGATTAATTGAACCAGGTGTGTTTGAGCAAGGAGGTCACCAAACCATGGTGGACACTGGCCCCCCAGGTGGAGAGTTGTTCACTCGTGGATAAGAGGCTGTTTGACATAGTTTCAAAGTGCATGACCTGTATATTAAGGAGTTTTGGCTCCTCCATCTTGCAATCTGACAATATAAATAAAAAAACAGTTTAACTTAACAAGGCATCCTATGGCAAAGGTGAGAAATGACCAGGGCCACAAGAGGAACGTTATACTTCATAACAACCAAATTCATTTACGCATTCTGTTTGTGAAGGAGGGTGAAATGTTTAGGAGAATGTCATGCTTTGCTGCTAGAGACAGTAATGCAGGGAATTAAGAGAGAGAATGGGATTACTAATCCCATTCTCCAGAGACCTCTTTCTACAGTCAGCTCAGGGGAATTAGGCCATCACTATCCCACACTCTTCTCCTTGGAGCTCTGCTTGAACAGAGTGAGGGCAGAGAATGTATTTGTCAAACGTATGGACGATTTCAGAGCCCAGGCTGCTAATATTAGATCAGGAACTTTAAGGTTGCATAGTGGGAAAAAAAAGAATGTCAGTAATTCAGTTCAGTCAACTTCATACCATATAAAGCAGGCTGGTCAATCAGACACTTTTCAGGTCCTCCAGGGTAAAATAATATTACATTTGATGATGCATTTAACACAGAAAGTTTTAAGATGCATGAGATAAGATTTGAATTCTGTAAGATATGACAGTCATGTATCAGATAATGCCAACCATCTATTATCTATCGTTTATCTGGAGGCTCAGGTTGCAGGGGAATCCGATAATACTGATAATATTGAGGATTTGCAATTACATCACTTTCCCATCAATCGTCTGCCATAATTAGTAAAACTGACAAAACCCAAAGTAAAACCAATGACTTGGGTTAAATTAAAACAGATGTCCAAGAACAGGCATGTGGCCAGGGATCTGGTTTCCTAACTATATGTCCCGAAAATGCACAAAGCAAAGTCTTAGGGAACGTATCAAATGTCAGGAACACAAATTATTTTGCTAAATGTCAATGTCTATAGACCACTTTATCTTTGGCAAGTTGTTAGGATTACCGTAGAGTCCAACTGCTTTTTACCGTTTTCCCCACTGCAAATGGTAGCCATCCATTTATTTCTTATTTCTTTAGCTTTTGTCAGTCTGTAAACACTCTGATACACTGTTAAACCGTCGATCACAATAGCTTTTGCCTATTTTAAATTTGTTTTTGCCACAATCAAGCTGGACGTAACAGCTGCCACTCATAAAAACTTATGTCTCTGACTATGTATCCACAGTGGCCTGTGCCTACTGTAATGTACACAAACTCTTTACATGGTATTTATTTATTTAGTATTTAAACTTTTTAGTTTTTAAAAAGCAATGCAACTTATTCAAATTCAGGTTTCTGTTCATTTATTTCTCTTGAAAGTGAGCAATCGTTAAGTTTATTATTAAAATAATACTTGATGGATTAAGCCAGTGGTACCGAACCTCAGTCCGGGTGGCAGCTCTGCCCTGCAAACTTTGGTGTTGTCCTAGGCTTTACACACCCACTTCCAAGGGGTAGGAAATGTTTGCTAATTACTTTACTAGCTAATTTATGTGTGCGGTGAGCAGGGAAAACACCCAATATGTGCACAGAGTCCAGGACTAAAGATGGGAAATAGAACAACTTAAATAAATAATCATTAGTTTCAGTGTTGCGTTCATTGAACCAGCTGAACTTTGGTAAATACTGTTCATATAGTTTGTGTGAAATCAGAGGCCTTTCCTGATGATGTAAAGATGGAAATACCTCAGGAATGGAAGGAAACACGTTAATTAATGTTTTCACTTTTACCTGCAGCCCAAATGACCCAAGATTACCCAGGCCTAGAGCAACCCTCATCAGCAAATGGGAACCCAAGCATCTTAGATAGGATACAGATATACTATAGATAGAGAATTATAGAGAATTATATAAGAAAGCAAGAGAGAAAGATGGAGAAAGAGAAAGATACATAGCTAGACAGACAGAGCAAGAAAAAAAAGGAATCAATCACACCGTTAAGTCATGATCATGAAAGGCACTGACGAAGTTCTAGCGTATTGATCTCTCCATTAGTCTGCAATAGGGCAGATTCAGTCCAACAGAGCACATGACATGGAATGCACTCTTAAGCCTTTCCACTACTCCCACACATGCTAATTACTTATGTCATGACATGTAAACCTGACGTATTAAAACCTCAGGAAAGCCAATATGCTTTTACAGCATATATACAGTTTAACAAATTCACTGTGCACAAAAATAGCATCTTCTCATTGGTCTCAGCATTTTCATAGAACATCTGTCCAACATTCCAGGGATCTGGAGATTCTGTTGGGAATGTTTGTTGTGAACTGTCTGTTCCACCATGGCCTCGGAAAAAATCTACAGCGAAACCATCCTCAGCTAATAAAGCAGCACTGCTCAAGATTTCACAATCAGGCACAGTTTTCACTACAACCTACATTTACCATTCAGACAAATGATATGGATCATTAACAAAAAATATAATCTAAACCTTTCTGTGATGGTTTGTCCAGGATGTAGCCTGCCTTGGTCTGTAGTCAGCTGGGATCAGCTCCAGCTTCCCATTGTCTCAAATAGGATAAGTGAATGAATTAATAAAAAGCTGTGTGCTGGGTGCTTTATAATGACTTTTTAAGGAATCCTTTACCAGAACTATGAAGCAATTTCATTTTAAATTTGAAATAAAATTTAAAAACAAGCCTCAAGAATCCTAAACATGTCCATTATTCTATTATTCCCAAACTTTATACAAAGTGGACAAACCATTGGTGGAAGTTGTGCAGCTTTCACAGCTGCTTGTCCTGAGGGAAGTTCCTCCTGCACATGCTGAGAAAAACATGGCCGGAAGACAATGACTTAATGTGAATAACATAATGGGAGGACAATACAAGTGGAATACGCCCTTCTTGCACACCTCCTAAATGCTAGGTCACCCATGGCATCAAGCCTTCTGTCACATCCTTTGAGTCAAGAAAACCATGGCATGTGTTCAAAAGCACAAAGGCAATGGGGGTTGGGTCTGAACAACTTTTTGCCTTTTACACCAAAAGAAACAATCCCATACCATTGAGGTTAAAATATACCCTACCAGTCAAAGTATTGGACACACTTTCTCATCCAATTGAATGGGAAAGTGTGTCCAAACTTTTTACTGATAGTGTATGTGAAGACCGCTATGCACTAGCCTGCCTACTGATTTTAATGTGTGTCTGCTACTCATTATGCTTGCATTAATAAAGTTAATGAACCTGTTGCTTGCAGAGTACTAGTTAGCTTTGATAAAAGAATGTCTTACAAGGCCTTAGTTGTGTTGACAAAACTTCTCACTTTAGATCTTTTCACCATTAAAACTTCTCACTTTAGATCTTTTCACCATCTTTTCCGGTCCATTAACCCTTAGCGGGAGTTTTTTTGTTATTAATTTTAAACTTGTAAATTCATTTTAACTTTTTAAAAGTTTTTTTCCTCTCTCAATAGGAGTTCCACACTACTGAGTGACTCTAGAGCAGCATGACCTTAGAGTGTGGCTTTCATAGTGTTTATGGTACTTGTATTATTATTTTTCAATTTTGGATTACACATTTGTCAGAAACACTCCAAACACTGTGAAATGCTCATGAGCACACACTTTTGCAGATACAGCCAGACAGCTGAACTGTACAGAAGTAAAGCAGGTATATCAGAGCCACTCATCAGGTGAGATACAGGTAATGATGCCTAAAAGCTATTCAGGCATCCACACTGCTAATGGGAAATAGAGATGCGTTGTGCAAGTTGTAACCAATATCAATGGGTGTGACTATTCAAAGACATAATTTTAACAAAAAAAGAGCATCCGAGTCACACTCGCTCATACTACCAGGTAGAGCTGGGCGATATATTTAGTGTACTTATTGTACATTACTTTTTCTTTATTCACTAACAGCTCTTAAAAGACTGTGTGTAAAAGTTGTTGCCTTGAATAAAGCACCTGGTTAAAATGCAATTTATTTATCAGACAGCATGTAAGTAATTCATTGTTTGAATAGAAACAAGAATACTTTAACTCTTGTTAAACTTTAACATGTTTCCTCGTCTATAACAATAATAATATGGGCGTGATTGTGCTCATCATAAACTGAGCACATATGCGGCCAGCTCTAGCCAAACTTGTTAAAACACCCGGATGATGTTGTTGTTGCTAGCATGCTAACACACTGAACATAGTCGGCTGAGCAGCTGTGGAAGTCTCTTGAAAAGCAAGTTATTTATCATTAGCTCTCCAAACGATGGCTCTTTAGTGACATTGGCCTATACATAACCGAAAAACGAGAAACAATACTACCTTAAATTCTTACAGCTTACCTTGATTGCAGAAAAAACTCCATAGTTTCGCCACAATTAGACCCATGGCTCTTTGTGGAATATTAATATTAATCGTCAGGCTTTATTTCTTTGGCTTGGCTAAAAAGAGGTGGGTTTCCCTACTGGCCTTTAGCTGTTCAGAGAGCTCGTCCGGCTAACAGCTAACGATGGCTAGTCCCATTTTCCAGTGGTCCAGGTAAGCGACACGGGGAGTCACGTCGACATTACGACTAGGTTGTGAGGTCAGTGTACATATACAGATAAAAATGAGAAGTCCAGTTAGCTCACACTCTCTTCATTCAGCCCTTTATCTGTTGAGGGTGAGGGCAGCTGCTGCGCTTCGACTTCATCCTCTCTCCCCCACACAGAGCGGAGTGTGGTCCGGGAGACAGTGGTTCCCTCTCCCCGCTGTGGCTTTACTACTGCTCCAGAGCTCCAACGTGGACTGACAAACGTCGCAAAGACAGTACTCCTCTGCTAAATGGTAGAATCATTCCAGTCAGAAGCGGAACGTAAACGCCGTAAAAGACAGTAAAGTTTGTGCAGCGCTATGCGGGCAGTAAAGCAGCGCGCCGGTAATAAGCTCCCACTCACTCGCCTTGTTGCACTGAAAGTCCGCCAGGCACTATCACTACCCCCACCATCCCCCAACCATAAACGCATCCGGGACCGTCCTGTTCTTCTCTGTGGCTTTGCTGACGACCAGAGGTTCATTACTGTCACCTACAGTGCAGGAGGCATATTATTTCTATGGCAAACTACAATTCCCATAAGCCATAGTTTCGAGACACGCCCAGTGATGACGTATGAGGATGCCTTACGGAAGAAACGTGCAGGCAAGCTTGCTTCTTTAATCAGGTCCACATTTGAAATGGATCATTTTATCCTTTGTCATGTTGAAGACGAAATATTAGAACACGTTTTCCTCCTGCTCGGCGTTCAGATTTTGGTTAGTTATATTAAAAATGGAGATCGCTTAAGTTAAATGGAAGTTTCTCATGACATGACAAGTACGATTATTCTTATGGTTTATTAATCAAGCTTATTGCAGTAAGTAAAGAAATGGCAAACCCTCGTTTATTTATTTTCCAGTCTATTGAAGAAAAAAAACCTTATATAAAAAGCAAGAAAGATTTGTGGGCTTATATATTTCGTTTTTGTGGCTGTTTTGATTAATGGCACCTTTAATAAACATTACTTCTTTTTTGTTTTCCCCCATACCTAGGAGTTTAGAAATGAGCACTAATTTATGTTTTACATTTTTAATGTCACCCCCATATTTTTTAGTAATTGCACTTCTGGTTCATGTTGATGACTTTTAGATTGTATGTGTATGTGATTTCTGAGTTGTTGTTTTTTTTGGAAAATTGGTGTGAAATTGGGAGTGTTATACTAAAAAGGAAAATCTGTAGTTTAGTAAAGATGCTTCCATTATCGTATAAATAATATTTTGCATTGGACAGCTGACATTCTTTTAGTAAATACATCTATGGCTAGAATTCAGACTTCACTTCTTCCTAGTTTGTCATTTAATTCCACTTCTAAAACAAATTGTCTGAAAACAGAAATACAGAAAGCCATGGCAGATGAACTCTGATGATTCATACCATTTCAGATCTATTTATGAATTCAATTCATTGTCCTCTTTTCAGTGTCAACAATGTCTTTCAAGAACAGAAATGTTTTCCCCCAGATTGCTCTAAGGTCAGAAGTGCATGAATATCTCCATAATGTATTTACAAATGAAGAGGTAAGAGGTTTAGTTTTGTATAAGTTATGCATGGTCTTTTGTTGGCCTGTCATATGTAGCTGTAATATATGTTACACATGGACATCTTATTGGAATGAAATGGTGTCTTGTGTGAACAACATTTTGTCTTTCTCTCAGTTGGTGACTGAACTGGGGCAGGAAGAAGCTGAGCGGATGTTTGAGTCTTTGCTTTTCTGCCTGTCTCATCCTCCCTCATTTACCAGCCTAAGAGCCAGCACGCACATGTTTAGCCTACAGGACATTCAACACAGACTGGAGCAACACCTCTCTCAGGTGTGTGTCTATGCGTTGGAAGTTCAGGCATCATCATAAGATTAGAAAAATGGTAAACAAAATGTAGCAAGGTAAATTTTATTTGTGTGGTAGTGCCAGCAATGCAGCAGGGCTCACCAGTCATATCTGCAAAGGGCTAGAGTGGCTGAAAGTGTTACAGAAGTCAATAAGATTCTCACCTGATTCCACCGGAATGAAAATATGCAGCCACTCCAGCCATTTGTTCAGCCCTGCTTGAGTGTTAATAATGTTCTCTGTTTGTTGGCAAAATAGTAGTAAATCTTTTGCCTTAAAACAATGGTTTGGTGAAAATTCTCATTTAAAGCAAGACATTATAGGCAAGGAAATTGCTCTTTAATGCATTGGTCAATGTTGAGATTTAGGATTACTTTACATATGTAATATATATTCTTTTTTTTTCTTTTGAAAGATTGTGTAATGTTCACAAGCAGTGAATGTGCATTGCACATCATACATGTAAAAGCAGTAGAGTGAACTCTATGACCTTTGATGGTATCTTCCTGTCTCCCAGCAGCAAGCGAGCAAAGGGAGTAATTGTTATGGCGACGGCTTTCCTGGTCCCATCCTCCGTCACCCACTGCTTCCAGATGTACTGCTGCTTCCGGTCATTGGTCCTAGGTATGATTGGAATTCTGGCCTAATGATGCCTGGAAAAATGTCAGATCCCTTTCGGGTCTTTTAACTCTGTCTATCTGTTACTCGTTCTTGGAATACTTCCATCATTCTTTCTGCTGCTGTTTATATTTCTTCATTTTTTTCATACCTCTCTCTCTCTCTTCCCCTCTTACACACACACACACACACACACACACACACACACACACACACACACACACACACACACACACAGAGGGAAAACATCCTTCTGGTTTTCTCCACAGTCTACAGTTGGCTTCCCACATAGTTATTTTAGACCATGAGAATAGAACAAAAGTAGCTCAGCACACAGCTGCATTCCCAGCACTAGTGACTCCCTACTAGTCATTCAAAAGTGTTAGTCAATGGTTTGAATTCATTAAAAGCAGTTTGCCTGCAGATATTATATCTATCTATTAAATAAATCTATCTATATCTATCTATTATCTATTTAAAAAATTGTGTAGTCTAAGGTTTCCAATCATATGTAGACTTTGTGTCCAAAATGAAGAACAGCGTAGATGATTATAAAAATGACTCTATTGTAGGAGATTATATGGACTATATCACTTTCTAATTATATAATTCCATTCACAGTTTCTACTCTGATGCTTCTCGATTCATGATAAGCTGCCTCCTCAGGCCGTGAGGAAGGAGTTAAAATTCTTTACTCACAACGGGAAGGACTTTAAAGTTGCGTGAAGTTTTGACAAATCTAATCTTTATTTCAGAATGATTTTCCACACAAGAATAAGTCAAAAGAGCATTGAACAGAATCATTGTATTCAGTCCTACCATGTTAGTTTAAGATAGAAATCTCTGAATATCCCAGGTTTGGGTGAGGGACTCGTCGGCATGACCGATAGTCAGTACCTAACAGTCTCACAAAAATCACCCAACTGCTCTGGGTTTTTATAGAGCGCTTCTTGCAAAGATGATGTAATAAATTTAGTCAATAGCTGAGGTCTTCCTTTTCTGTTCTGCCTAATATGGTTAAACTGGTTAGCTAATTTCCAGAAACCTTGGTCATTGCTGTATTTGGGCTGTACATCCTTACATGAGATAATTTCAACAAACATCAGTCAGGGCTTGCTTCCATTTAGGCTAAAAGTTTTTAAGCTTTCCATCTTGTGCTAGCTTATGCTAATGTCAGTCAATGCTTTCCATCTAGCTGTGTGCTAGGTTGTGCTAATGTCAGTCAAAATTGTGTTTAGACTAAGAGATTTTTTAGCTGTCCTTGAAACAGCTAAGTTTATAGCTGTTTGTTATTGAGTTTATAAATGGTGCCTCATCAGTTCTTGGAGTGTCTGTCCCACAGTGTGAGTTTGGAAAAGCTGTTTAACATCTGAAGCTGTGAAGCTGGTGGAGGCAGAGGGAGAGCAGAGAATTGGCACTTTATTTGTGGACCGGGGTTGTGCCCTGCATAGGCCCCCTCCCACAACAATATATAACATTAATAAATAAGTAAAACATGTAACAAGAATAAAACAAGTAAAAATAAGAATTTAACAAGTAAAAATGTAGTCATCAAATCTGAAGATTACTGTATATAAATAGTAACCAAAACATCATAACCTGCATAATATGATATTGGTCCATTACCTGCCACCAAAACAGCTCCAGCACCAAGGTATTAGCAGCAGATCCGTCAAGTCCTGTAAGTTGCAAGTCAATCTACTGCAGGTTAAACTTGCTTGGGTTGTTCCTGCACATCCCACAAATGCTTAATTACACTAAAATCTGGGGAATTTCAAAGCTTAGTTTGGAAGAGCACATTATTATAATGAAAGATGCCATCAGAGAACACAGTTGCCATGAAGGGGTGTACCTAGTGCACAACACTGCTTATTCAGGTTGCATGTGTTACCCTGATAATACTCCATACGAATGCCTGGACCCAGAGTTTCTCTTCTGATCATTGCCCAGAGTGTCACACACTCCTACTGCCTTGTCTTCTTCCCAGAGCACAACATATACACACAGGGTTGTGGCTATTACCCCCAAAAAGTTTGGGTATCCAACACCCTGTCCATAGTTTGTGGTTTGCTTGTCTGGCCATGTAGGTTTAGTCCTTGTGAGAGTTTCTCAAGTCTTTACACCTGCACCCAACAAGTCAAATACAAAAAGTAATTGTTCACCTGCTGTCTAATATCTCCCAGATCTAGATATGTAGCACTGATAATCAACTAGGGGTGGGTGATATGGCAAAAATATAATATCACAATACAATTTTTTTTGATAAACAAAAAGATGGAACAAACAAAAACAGCCAACATGGCCATATGTATATATTTAATGATTATATATATATTTAATGATTTTTATTTTTAATGAGTACAAATTATTTTTATCCTGTGTTCCTCAGACAAAAACTCCACTTGAGCAAAACTAATGATGCTCTCTTACTACTGGCGATATGAAAAGCTTGGAAAATCACATTGTTAAATATTAAATATAGTCTTATTTCCCAGCACTGTAATCTGCAATTGTTCATTATATTTTGGTGCATTATTTATTATAGTACTGTATGTCAGAGCATTATTTTGCATAATAGTGTAAATACTTTGTTGTGTATTTTGTACTGGGGAAGTGTAGTAGTGTAGATATAAGTTATTTATATGCTGTGTGTAGTAAGAAGTAATTCTATATAGAGCAAAACATGCATGACCGGCGAATACACACTTCTGTGTTGAAGTGTATGTATGTAATTTTCTATGCAGGGATGTGCAAATGTTGAATTCCGAGGTGATTGTTGGTGCTCAGTGTGGCAGTGCTGTGTTGAGAGGTGCTCATGTCTTCGCTCCTGGTGTCCTCAGTGCATCAAAGTGTAAGAGGAGACACGCAAACAGACACACAGGCAAATTACACAACAAACTGAAATAGTGTCCATTCAGATTCCCTTAAAAAAACAAAAAAGAATATAATCTGTCTTCTTTTGTCTCAGTGATGAAGGCAGGGGATGCAGTCTCAGTGTTTTCTGATGTAGAGGGGAAGTGCACACATGGTGCTAAAGAGTTCCAGGGGAAGAAGGTGTTTCTGGGTAATGGAGTCTGCATGATGGATCGCAACGAGATATTTTGCACAAAAGGACCATTAAGGTGAGCTGCAGTAATACAAAAAACTTTATTATTAGTAAAAAAAAAAATTAACCCCTTAAAATCAAAGCTTTACACTGCATTGCTTCACCTGTTTTGTTTTGCAGGGGTGTTGCCATTAGAATGGAGGAGGCAATCTACCAAAGCCCATCTTTTGATGGTGTATTGCCAAATGAACTGTTTTTGCAGGTATTACTGTTGTTACTGTACTGACATTTCAAGGGATTGTAATTATATGCAAGAATGATTTGTGTGTGTGTGTGTGTGTGTGTGTGTGTGTGTGTGTGTACACTCAGAACCTACCCTCAGTAGTGGTGGGGCATGTTTTGGGGCCTCGTCCTGGTGAGAGGATTTTAGACATGTGTGCAGCTCCTGGGGGGAAGGCCACACACATTGCTGCTCTGATGGGGAATCGAGTGAGTGTATACAGTAGTATACAAAAGTATAAACATCCTTGGTCAAATTACATGTAGAGTCTGACCTATAGAGAAAACCAAAACATGCCATAACTTGCACAGTACCCATTCAGGTTTTTTTCCACATATGCTCAGTTCTGGAAATAAACAGTAATTGTGCATTAAAATGTGCAGACATATGTTTTCTGTAGACAATTTTCCTCTTTTCACTTCAAAAATCAATAAGACATGCGATTTGACCAGAAGACCCTTTTATTAGAAGGTGTAACACTGTCACTGTATAGAAATATAAACACAATACTGTTATTTCTGTGTGTATCATGTAACTCTATTGCTTGTCTAAGACTAGTGCTTTGGTCTGTTTTAACCATAAGCTAAAATGCTTGGATCTTTTTTTTCATTATCAGTTTCTATTCTAAAGGTCATGATATTTAATCACAAAATAATAACTTTCAGTTTTACTCAGCAAATTGCTTCTTAAACCATACCTGTCCCTTTTGCATGTTGTATTCTGGACAGGGAGTGGTAGTGGCTCTGGAGAAGATCAGATCCAAAGTGGAGAAGATCAGTCAGAATACCCAGACTCTGCAGCTGGACTGCATTAAGGTGCACTGTTACAACAGCATACAGGCTGTGAGCTCTGACATCTCTCAAGAGTCTAATACAGGTAGGGGTCAAGTCAAGCAAAGCGCTACTTCATCATCTTTCAGGTAATGTCTGAATGTGGAAAACAACACAGAGAAAAGGGGCTGATTTATATGTATGGCACCCATGTCCAGGAAAGAAAGGCTTCATTGGTTCATTGAGTTCAAAAGTAGCTCACAAAAATTTAGTAAAGCCCACAGAGTGCACAACCTCCAAAATCTCAACTATGCACTGTGCATTAGGGGTGGCGATACGTGGCCTACGATAATATTGCGATACCGTGATTCTGTGATAATCAATATATCGCATGACGATGTAGCGATATAACAGAAACACAAAGATGCGTTATTAATTTACATACGCAACAGCAATGCTATTGTCACCTTTCTGGGCTTCACTTCTGTTGCTCTTTGTCACTTAACAAGTTGTGCTAGCATCATGCTAACAACCAATCATGCTAGCAACTCTTTCCACCCATTTTCCCACATGAAACACTATAAAGTCCACACAATGCAATGCTCGCCATGAAACACGCCTTCAATTCTGCACACTTGGATTACTGAGTCTTTCCCTGTTTTTAAAGAAGCTCTCCAGCGATGCGTGTTTGCTCGTTGACGGTTCGCTGGTAGTGTCATCTAATCGCACTGAAAAAGTGCAGGAAAGAGATGGACAGAGATCACAAAATTATCCACACTCTGTTCCCTCAGTGTTCTTAATGCCATTAATGACTTTAGATTTAAATGTGTCTCAGTCGAGCTGTTTTGCATCTGTTGCAAAGTTCATCTTCAGTTCTTCTTCAAGTCTCCTGCACATGGTCTGTTGGAAACTACTTCTTCAGCTTTCACCCAAGTCTCCTGCACTCAGTCGAGCAGCGCCACCCAGAGGAGAGAAGAAGTAGCGACGCCGGTGAATCAAATTGACCGCGAATATTTATTCAATTAAATATCAGTATTGCCTTCTGCGTATCGATTATCGTATCTCGCGAGCAAAGATGTCGTTATGTCGCCATATTGATATTTTGGCCCACCCCACCAATACTGTGATACTGTGCATATCTCCTCAGCTGTGCTTTGCATGAGGCAAACACTGATTGGCTTTCTGGGGGTGGGAGGGAGGGAAACTTGAACAGTAGTTGACCCAAACCAGGTGAACAAAATCAACCATTATGAGGATCAGTGAGCAGAAGAGAAGTGCTGGAGCACTACATATCTACTTTTCAAAATAAACAGGCAGATAATTTCATTCATGGAATGAGAGACAAAACCCAACTTTCTTCATCATGTTCTGTCCTCTGCCCCAAAGTGCTGCATGTGCTCTCAGACGGGTAAGTAGAAGTGTAAATCAGCTTTTAGAATATGTCTGTCGAGAAGCTTGTGGAAACACGGGTTGTTCTAAACTGAATCCTCTGATTTTAAACAGATCACGATGTTACACCGTGTAGACTAGATTTTGAATGGATTAATAGTGGATGTTTTTATCAGGTTTCTGACATCCTGACGTTGTGGTCATTTTTGCAGACGCTCCTCCGTACCAGGAGGAGAGTTTTGACCGTATATTGTTAGATGCTCCCTGCAGCGGTTTGGGGCAGAGACCCAACATGAGCATCAACTGGAGTCTCAAAGAAGTGTGTTCGTATCCACCTCTTCAGAGAAAACTCTTCACAACGGTAGGAGAACACGAACACACACACACACACACACACACACACACACACACACACACACACACACACACACACACAGAAATACAGAGCTAATATAATATCACCACATTTCTTGTGATATGCATCTATTGCCAGTAGAGGGAGCAGTTTGCTTACATGCCTTACAAGTCTCTTCAGCGTTAAACTGATATCAATGTGTGTAGCTGTCGGTGTCTGTACTGGAACTGCTATTTAAAAGAGCTTGTTAATTTTAAGCAAATATATCAAATAAATAAATAACAATAAATACATAAATGTATGACTGTTTTGTATGCATTTTTTTCTAAATTTGCATGGACAAGCTTCATGTCTAAGGCATCTGTTTAAGTGGTTTCTTACATGACATTAAATAGTGTCTGTATTATTATTGTCTGAGGAGGATGTATCTAGTACCTGCCATAGGTCTGACTGATTTGAGAACAGCGAGTGCATATTTTGAAAAGGGCAGTGTCCGTAGGTAAAACATTTATTCTATCCTTCCTGTCTGTTCATTAACACGTGTGTTCTAGGCTGTGCGTCTTTTAAAGAAGGGAGGTGTGTTAGTGTACAGCACTTGTACTGTGACTCTGGCTGAGAATGAAGAGCAAGTGGCCTGGGCATTAAAAACATTCCCATGCTTAACCTTGGAGCCACAGGTAAGGTTAAAATAACACGAACACGCATGCATGCACACTATCCTTGGTTGTAGGTTGTAGTCCACTGATCTAAACAGCAGAATTCTAGTTAGTTTTAGAATTAAGAAAGGAACCAAACAGAAACCAAACAGACCAGTGTGAATGGAGAATAATTTTCTAGAAAATAGTGTGAATATTGGAGGATTGGAGGGGGGAAATTCTGAAACAATGTGATTGTAAAGGAAATTAGAGAAGATTGTGTAAACATTTTACAGCAATGTGAAAGGTGGAAGAACATGAGCAGTCTAGAAGAGTGTGAGAACATTCTAGAATGGTGTGATTAGTGAGAATGTATTAGAAAAGTAGGAATGTTGCAGCAAATTGTTAGAACAGTGTGATCAGAGAGAATGTTATAAAAGAATGTGAATGTTGGGGCACAATCTAGAACAGTGTGATCAGAAAGAATATTCTAGTAAAATCTGAATGTTGGAGCAAAATCTAGAACAGTGTCTCTAAAGATAATATATTAGAATGTGAATATTGGAGCACATTCTAGAACAGTGTAATTAAAAAGAATGTTCTTGGAGTGTGATTTCTGGAGCACATTCTAGAACAGCATGATCAGAGAGAATGTTCTAGAACAGTGTGAGTGTTGGAGCACATTCTAGAACTTTGTAATTAGAGATAATATTCTATAAGAATGTGAATGTCTAAAATTTAAAAGAATGCTCTTGGGAGTGAATTTTGGAGCACATTCTAGTACAGTGTGATCAGACAATGTTCTAGAACAGTATGACTGTTGGAACACATTCTAGAACAGTGATCAGAGAGAATGTTCTAGAACATTGTTAATGTTGGAGCACAATCTAAAAGAGTGTGATCAGAGAGAATGTTCTAGAACAGCGTGATCAGAGAATGTTCTAGAAGAATGTGATCAGAGAGAATGTTCTAGAAGAGTGTGAATGTAGAAGATAATGGTGCAGTGAGAATGTGACAGAACCTTCTGAATGTTGTGTCCATGTGACCCTGACTAATCGTACGCCTATGGTCCAGTATTGTGAAGATTCTTCAAGAGGAGAATGAGTCTAAAAGAATTTGTCATAACCCACATGGCTGCAGGCTTCAAGTATTTTCTGTGCTGTGTTGAAGCCCTGTACTGAAGCGTCTCACTGCCTGTAAGCGGAGAGAAGACCTGGGGCGTCTGTTCTGGGTTCAGAGATTAACTGCCTGTCACGGGGCTTAGACATGTTTAAAAGGGGGATCAGAAAAAACTATGATCTGAAATGGAGAAAGTGAATGTCTGTAGAGAGAGTGAAAATGAAGTAGTGTTGCAGTACAGCAGACCACCTGCATGTTTTTCAGATGTTTCATGTTTTTATTGACTTAAATGTTAGTCATAATGATATGATACCAGTGGTGGAGTCCAGGGCTTCTCTTATTACATTTTTTTTATCTTCAGGTGCCTCACCTAGGTTCCCAAGGCATGCCCGGAGCTGCATTGTCACACGACCAGCGCCGGCTGCTGCAGAGGTTTCGTCCAGAATTGGCATGGGGCATAGCCGGTCATGGACACTGCCCCGAAAACCCCATGCTGCACGCCAATTCGGACGCCATCGGCTTCTTCATAGCGAAGTTCAGCAAGAGATAACGGATGCCCATGTGCCAGCCCCCTCAAACAGTTTGTAGCCACATGTGGAACCAGGAGAACTAAGAAAAGGCATCTGAAGAGAGATGACAGGAGGGGAAAAGGATAAGGAGGATTTGAGGGTAAAGGGGGAGGGTGAATGGAGGGTATGAATGGGGAGGGAAAGCAGCAGGAGAAAGTGAGGGCGGTGCCATGTGCACTTCTGCTGCTGTTGCCATGACAACAGTGATGACACAGCTGCAACAGTGATAATGGGTTTCGCTGCCCATTGGTTTGTGGGCAGGAAGACACACAGAGTAGTAACAATCACTTACTGCCTGTTAAATTAGCTGCAATTTCCAAATCTGTCAAATCAAAATGTGTGTTAAATATGAACAGCATGGCCTGTGGGACACCTCACGCTAAACCGAGTCTGTAGTTTACTTTTATTGTTCTAAGACTTTTGTCCTCTGTGTAGGAAATAAAGGGGTAAAAAGTGATATCAGAATTATGTTGGCATTATTTATATTTGCTTGATAAAATAGTGTCAACATCAGACAGAGGTTAAGGTTAAACTGTTGTGGTCAAGTGTTTAGGACCCTGCCCTTGGGGTTCTGAAGGTCACAAGTCCCAGTCCAGATACTAATGCGGAGTCTTTGAGCAAGGTTCTGCTACACCGCTCCCCCCTTATGGCCCATTGCTCCACATGTGGTGGGTTCTGTGATTACATTTCACTGTGGTGCACTTTGTGTGATGAGATGTGCTCACAATGATGTATGGTCACTTTCACTGCATACATCAAACCAACATTTGATGCATTAATCATTCTCTGGAAGAGCAGAGTTTCATGGATGCTAGAAATATCATGCTAAAATACATGCCCTTTTCCAGTTCCACCTAATTTTAAGCTCATAGAAATAAATACAAATTTAGTGTTTTTTTTAGAGGCAATTAATACTGACACTGACCTACAGATCCCACATCACTGCATCCTTTATAAAAAGTATAAACCCTTGAAAGGGCTGGGCAGATGGGCAAGCAGCTAATAGGGTGTAGAAGTGTTAGATTAAAGAGCTAATAATTTAAGTAATTAAGCACTTGATACTAATAATCCAGTGAATAACTGCTCAGTCCATTTATTGATCAGTTCTATTTGTGTCACGCGTTATTAGGCTGCATGACCCTTGCCAGGTGTACTGCTAATGTGTAATGTTGGATATCTGCTTATTACACAAGTCAACAGATCATCACTGATGATTTTTTGTGCGTTTTGTAGTGTTTTCATGCTGATTTCTAACCTGTGTTTAGTTTTTTTTTAAGCACGTATCGTTGTTTTTGATGATGCTAATGATGTATTGTACTGTACCTCCCAGAAACAGCGGAACAAGAAAATCTGTGTTTTTGAAGAAACCGTGTTACTGGTTCTACATTATCTAGAGCACGGCTTCCCAACTCCAGTCCTGGAGATCTACCACCCTGGACATTTCAGATCCAACACACCTGGCTCTTGTATTCGGAAACCCCTGAGGGTCTTAATCATCTGAACCATGTGTTCTAGACTGGAGTTGGAGCTGAAGTCTGGGTGGTAGCTCTCTAGGAGTGTAGTTGAGCACCCTGATCTAAGGGAATCCATGGCCTAATGGTTAGAGACTAGGGGTGGGAATCGCAGGGTATCTTACGATACGATACACAATACGTGTCCCACGATAATGATAATATTGCGATTCTGTGATAATCAATAAATCTCAGGACAATGACGTAGCAATTGAACACAGAAATATGGCGACGCATCATTAATGTACATAAGCAAAAGCAATGCTATTGTCACCTTTCCCATATTTGCTTTGCGACCGCGGTCGGAAGCACAGAGAAACCGCTACTTCAGCTTCAGGGCTTCACTTCTGTTCCCCTTTGTCACTTGGAAAGTTGCATCAGTATCGTGCTACTAACATTTACATTTATTTGGCTGACGCTTTTGTCCAACATGACTTCCAGGTACAGGAACAATCAAGCATGACACATTCTTCTTAGTTATAGAACAATAATTAAGATCGCGCCATAATTTGTCCAGTATAGACCCTGTCAAAATGAGCTGTTAAACAACAAATTATGGAGCGACAGGCTTCTTCTCTGATCTAAATTATTGTTGGGTATAGTTCAGCAAACGCTAGATATTGGCAGGGATGTGTAATTCTGCACACTTGGATTACTGAGTCTTTCCCCGTTTTTAAAGACACTCTCCAGCAATGTGTGTTTACTCACGTTGACGACTCACTGGTAGCATCATCCAATCGCTACAAAATAAGTGCAGGAGAAGACGCACAAAGATACGGCCGTCACAAAATAATACACACTCTGTTCCGTCAATGTTCTAAAAGCCAAACTCAGACTTTAGATTTAAATGTGGCTTTTTGCATCTAACTGTTGCAAAGTTTACCTTCAGCTTTCACTCGTCTCCTACACACAATTTCCCGTTGGAAACTACTTCTTCAGCGTTCACCCAAAAAAAGAAGAAGTAGCGACGCTGGTGAATTAAATTGGCGGCGAATGTTTATTCATTTAAATATCAATATTGCTGTCAGCGTATCGTGTGAGCAAGGATGACGATTATGTCACACCCTATTTTTTGGGTGGGTTTGTAACTGATGAGTCATAGGTTTGATCGCATGCCCTTGAGCAAGACACCTGCCCCTAATGCTCCCCAGGCCCACTGCTCCAGTATGTATTTTCACTGCCTTGAGTGGGTAAAATGCTGATGAATTTCTCCTTATTTTTCCTTTTTGTTTGGTGTCCAGCACAGTTTGGTGGCTGATCTAATTCACACTGAACCGTTTACTTCATTGGTGCTTATATATTGTACATGCAAGTACAGTGGAAGCTCACATTACTCCTAACACACAAAGTTAACACACACAGGCCTGAAATCAGCATGAAACCCGGATTTCCGATGATTCCAGAAATATTTTGTTGCCTTGTGTTATGATAAATGACTTCAGGGGAAAAGTTTGAAGGTGGTTGTGAGGGAGTTGGCCAGTTGTTGAGAGCTGTGATTTAAAGAAGCAGGCTGTGTGCAGACACGGGGGTGGAGGAGAGCATCCTGCTGCCAAATTTAGTCTCCTCCGAGTACTGGCGCTGTCATCCGCGTCGTCATGACGACGTAAAGAGGCGGGCCTCCCCACCTGGGACAGTCTGACATGTTTTTGAAGAGAGTATTTATAGCTCAGCAGCCGGCTCCATTTCTCATGATTTTAATGCTCTTTAACGCCGAATCCACATCCACACGTTCTGCCACAGACACGGTATAGAACACACACAAAACCATGTATAACCCAAACACATTTATTTTTAAAACCTTACTTTCCATTGCATCATGTCTGTTATTTAATTCCCTTTTCCAATTTTATTCATATACCATATAGAAATATATTTACACTCTTTACAAACGGCGTCTGGCATGTTTTAAAGAAACGCACACAGAGTTCAGGGAGTGAACGGAGACGTATTTGCTTATTTTTGGAGCGCAGCTGAGAATGGGGCTTCGGCTGCAGTACAGGAAGTCAGACTCTGCTCCACTGAACGTAACTCTTGCACAAATTCATGGATGTGAAGCAAGGGCACACGTTTGAAGCAAGCTTGTAGACACGCAAGAAGTTTGGCGCGCGCGCGCACACATTTAACAAAACACCAGCTAAGGATGCAGTTCAATGACAGCACGCGCACGCGTGCAAGTAGGCAATGTGGCTCGAATCAAGAACTCAAACCCAACTTTCTGCTGAAATGTCCTCTAGCATTTGTAGAGATGTGTTGTTTTCGACTTAGAGGTTTTCGAGTTTGAGCTTGTTCCCTTTAATTAAACATTTTCACTTCCTCTGCATTATTCAGTTATAAAGATGTAAACCAAGCTGTCAAGAGGTCACGTGATCCGTCCATGCTCTCGCGAGACTTCACTTGTTTACTGAAGCGGTGTTTAGACTGGAGAAAAGGTTTTGGCCCAAAATGCAGTTTTAAATGTATCATCCGTATTACATACAAAACACACATGTGGGTGGTGTTAAACGTTATGTTTGCACTGAGGACAAACTCTGGTTCCTATCTCCAGCATTGTAAAAGAAAGATTTTTGTTCCAGTAGTGGGTGTTCCCCCCACAAAGATTGGGGTTCACTTCCTGTTCACAATGTCTGTTGGTACTGAAACATGGTTCTAAAAAAGATATTTCCGATAAAAGCATTTGCCAAAATGACTTTGTTTACATCCCAGTAACTGAATTATGAAAGAGCTGTGAAAAATTGATGGAATTCCCCTTTAAGTACTAGTGCAAACGCCCACTTTAAGTCAAAGGTGGCTAATAAAGAAAGGAAACTAGTCAGAGCAAGTCAATGACATCATGCTGAATGGTCCCACTACAGTCTTCATTCGACTATTAGCCACAACTCTCCATAGGCTATTTTATATCCTTGAACATTCAGTTTATTGAGCATTTTATTTCCAAATAGTACTATAAATGTGCATTTGCTTCTGCATTGTGCTTGAGCGACAGTAACAATGCTCAAACTTTAGCAAGTTACATGACTGCTTTCACACTGAGGTAAATATCACCAGCTTATTCGTTCTTTGAGATTTCTTGGCTGCTGGCTAGTAGTGTCTTCTGAGCTTCAGCATACTGTGAATATATTAATCATTAATCAAAATTAATAATCTATAACTATTCACAGTTAGGGCCAAATACATTCCTCCTGTGAAAAAGCTCTGAGCCCAAGGAATCTATACACTCGAGCAAGAACAGAGTTGTGAATATTGCAGAACATCTGGTTTCATCTCAGACCTTCACTTTCAAAAAGAAACCGTGAGACAGCTCTCACATGGTACACTGCTGCCCACCTCAGGACGTTTAAAAGATGCTGCAATGCATCAAACACAAAAACTTCCAGTCAGTCATTGAAAAATACCATCTTGTTGCACTTAAAAAAATTAAAAATAAATGTTTCAAGCAGGCATTTTAAACAATTTGGATTTTTTTTCTTCTGGTGTGTAAGGCAAAACACAGTTGTGCAATTGTATCAAACATTATGCAGAATCATTCAGTCATTGCAAGAACATTGTCACACGTCACAATGTTACACTTAAATTAGTCTAACCAAACCCAGAGAAGTCAGAATGCAGCGGGAACACACCTATCTAAAGAGTCTACCAAAAATGGAAGAAACATGGAAAGTAAAAGATCTCTCAGGCAGGTATGAATTTGGATTTTTCGTGTCAAAGGAAATGTAGAATTACTCAGTTTTATTGTTTATTTTTCATGTGTCCACACATGATAGAACAAGTATGTATGAATACGCGTGGTATTTACATTTACCTAGTCATCTTTAAAAATGCCAGTCTTTACAAAGGAGGCATAGTAACTGACAGCCAACAATCCAGGAGAGAAGATAGCAGCACATTGTGTGTGTGTGTGTGTGTGAGTTTGTATGTGTGTGTGTGATGTGTGTGTATGTGTGATACATACATTACCTCCACC
>JBBIGC010000013.1:14908876-14921512 GCA_037576955.1 Lepidarchus adonis | reverse complement strand
CAATTGCAAAACATATTTTCAAATTACATGCTTAGATTGAAGATTGAATTGCCAATTGCAAAATGAATTGCCATTTGGATTTCTGTGCTCATAATCTTCCATAACTGCATGCAAGGGATATCCAACAAAGTCCTAAACATGACCACTTTAATATACCTACCCCCTACTTTGCCCCAAACATTATGGTGCCCTACATAGTGAAACTAACTACAAAATGTAGACTTTTGGGTCATTGTCTCAAACATTATGGAGGGCACCACAATTGATTATTGTTCTGTGAAATCTTCCTAACATCTTATAAATATTAAAGTATTCAATACTTAAATACTTAATTTCCCTAATGATTATATGGTAATAAATAGTAATATGGGTGGATAACACGTATAATTATTTAAATTAGGATTCATTGAGAGTAAGCACAGGTGTATATATAATTATTTTATTAAAAAAACTTTTACTTCCAAGATAATCAAGCAAACATCTAGACATCAGTCTGGAATACTCATATATTCATACTTCATTTCACAGTAAAACTGTGTCAGTCACATCAGAGAGCACACCAGCAGAATGTAAAACATGATGAGCTGAGAGAAGTCTTGTTGTCCTAGGATTTCCCAGTGTTTCCCAGTGTTTCCCAGTGTTTCCCAGTTCTGCAATAGCCCTACATGGCACATGTTTTCTTTGTCTTACATGTACCCATGTTCAAAATCTATAATTACATTGCTGTCTTGTTATTCACACATACTTTATAATGTGGAGCCCAATATTACAAACTAAACAAAAAAAATTCTAATAGGGAACAAGAAGCTATTAAATAATATACTACAAATACATATTTACAGTTCAATGACTAATTGCTGCTGTTTTTAGGTTGTTTTTTTTTAATATGAGGCTTTGTGAATGTATATTTCATTTGAACTTTCTCTACATCTAGAGCTCCATTCATCACATTTCTCTACTTTATTATTTAATTAACCCTTTATGATTTTCAAAATCAGTCTCTTAAAGTTATGGTCTTCAGGATCTCCCTAAACATTTTTGCTGTATCCCAGCATATAGATGGACCGAAAATGTGGAGCCTGAGGAAGCAGTTGGAATACTAGATTAAGAAAAACATTCCAATGTGTTATACAGTGTCAGTTCAGGACCAAGACCAGGTTCAGCTGTCCTGCAAAGCCATAAGGGTGGGAAATGCCACTTTGTGTGTGTGTGTGTGGGTGCGTGTGCGTGTGCGTGTGCATGCGTGTGTGTGTGTGTGTGTGTGTGTTAAAAAGTGAGTTTGTGTTCAAACAGTGCTAGAAGCAGTAGACAGGCCCAGCCCAAGAGCAGGCCAATATTCTGCAGGAAAAACATGAGATATGGATGTGGAGAATGAACTCTACTCATCTCTGGCATCTAGAGGAGGGAGAGAGAGAGAAAGAGAGAGTGACTAAAGCAATAAAATTTTTTGCTTTGCTTAAAATAAATAAAGCTGATAATTACTTTGGGACCCTTGGTAAAATACATTTAAAAATTGCAAGAATTGATTCATGCTTTTTGTATTTCTTGATGGAGCTGCAGACTATGCTAAGTGACAATTTTTTTTTTTAATCCTTAAAGCACATGTGGCTATTAATTTATCACAGTAGTATGACTGTTTCATATGCAGCGCCTTCTGAAGGCTTGAAGGTCATGCACATTCATTTATTCACAATACTGTGTATATAGAAACTATTATTCTTTGTAATCTTGTCTGCAAATGTCTTTTTGAAAAGGTTGGCAAACAGTGTTATGCCACAGCCTACGTATATTTGCTTGCTGAGACTAATCCCTTGGTAGGTGCTCCTTTTCAGGGGAAGATTTAGCAATTTTGGGCCTCTATGTTTTAATACAAAGTGTGCATATCAGCAAGATCCAGATTAAACAGGATCTTATTCTATCACCTCGGGTGGTGTAGCTGTATGTATTTTACTGTCCGCTCGTTTTTTTCTTTTTGAAAACCCCTTTGGGTAAGCGTGTTTCATTCTTACAGCTCCTGCAAATTCATTAGATTTGTTTTCTATTTCACATCATGGAATAGTTCAATGTATGTGCTACAGTAGGAACAGTACTAGATACACATGAATTAGGCATTCTGATTCTGTTCTGGCACATCATGTTTTTATAAGATGGACTCGCTAACTGGCTGGCGAGAGTCACCCATCCCCTGGAGTTCCTCACCAGCTGGGGGGCACAACAACCAAGGAAGACGAGTCACCACACCAGCCACACATCAGAGGGCAGTAGCAGGTGTCAGGGAAGAGCAATCAGCGTTTATTAGCAACGCCTGAGTTTGGACTTTATCCAGCCAGCTCTCCCACTGGCATTTCCGGGGCCATTGTTGTAAAAACGAAACATGTACACGACTCAAGCCAGTAAAGGTAGTGAGCAATGATAAACTGGCCAGACTCACATTCCCTCACAGAATAGAGCAGAAGAAGACCGGTAGCTTGAGAGACTGCGCCCATGAAAAGAGAAAAGAGATTAAAGAGGAAAGGAGAGCGGGAAACAATAATACAATGGAAAGAGGAGAGAGAGAAAAATAATGTAGTTAAAGGAAAAGCGGTAAAGGAGGCATACTAATTCAGGAAAAGATGCAGAAGGAAAAGTCAATGAAACTAAGAAGGGGAAAGAAGCGAGTATGAGCTACTGGTTCCCCCCTCGCCCACATGCTTTTGGTTCGGGGTTTTGTTTTTGTTCTGCCGTTCGGAGTTGTGTGTCCCCTTCACAACTTTCCACTTTGGCGGATAACAGCTTTTCTTTAAAGAATTCAACAATTACAATGACAAAACAAGCTTAAACGTGGTTATGAGGTGTTCAGTGACTGGGCTAATTTTGGGCAATTGTCTAAATATAAAACCCTGCTCCTTGATGTAAGTTGAAATTTCTATTTATCTACTTTTTTAATTTTGCTCTGTCACAACTGTTTCTCAGTGTGTTGGAGGTGTCAGTTATTAAATGTGTTTATATTTACAACATGTAATCAAGTTGGACAACACAATAAAAGACTTAGGGTTTTTTCAGTTATATAAAGGTTTGGGTGGGTTCACAAATGGCAGAATTTTGCTTTTATTGTACTTTTCATGTTCTAACGTTTTTAGAAATGGGGTTTATAAATTGCTCACTCACCATCTCTACCAGTGAAAGATAAAGGAATATGCCAGCTGTGACAGTGAAGATCCACTGCTGAACCTCTACTTCTGAGGAGACAAAGAGGCCAATGTAGAGCCCCATGAAGGCTGTGAGGGCACTGAGGAAATTCATCATCACAGCGCGCCGCACAGACAGCCCAGAACTCAGCAACACAGCAAAATCACCTACGGGAAGAAAATCACAGTCAGAAACACATTCATACATTTAGAGCAAAATGTGCATATTTAGTTAGTAACAATGCAGATCTAGATGTTAGTTAGGTTGTTGTGGTAACAACCATGATAAATACAGAGGAATTTGATCCAAGATCAGTGTCCAGCCCTTGTGTTGTTTTAAGTGGTTGTTTGTTGTGATGTGTGAAGTTTTGTTAATTTTTCAAGCCTTAATGATAAGCTGGATGTGATTTGAGATGGTTTGGGGATAAATTTATGGGAAAATATTTGGATAAATTGCTTCATAGCTACACTTCCAAGAATGTGAAATAAGTGGAATATTTTGTAAACTAGTTTCTTATTGGCTCATGCCAAATTGTATACTATATAAATTCAAGCCTATTTCAGTGGTGCAGGCAGGAGTGTTCATTCTCATTCTTGGAGCACTCAAGTTCAGCACAGTTTGCACATATGCCTGATCATAATACTTGAGTATTTGTGTACACTTTATAAACAGAGTGTACCACAGCAGAGCAGAAAAGTTTTTCTTCAAATCAAGAAACTACATTATCTACATTACATTATGTAAAATATGATTTATTATCTATAACAACAAATTCAACAGTTTTATGATTCTGCCTTCATAACAACGTGGCTGCAATGAAAGAGCACAATAACCTGGTATATATTAATAATGTCTAAGTAAAGTATAAATTATACTTATTCTTGCTTATTGCATGATGGCTTGGTTGAGAAAGGCTATATGGGATGGTGGTATTTAGTGGATATCTGTCTTTTGAAGTGTGCCTTTTCTTCCAAATTCCCAATTTCTTCTGGACTTTGAGTTATGGTGTCAGTTCTTTAAATAAGGGCTAAAATAATGACTACAGAGTGAATTCCCTTACCTAAAAACCAACTCACCCATTTCGTGGGGGATCTCATGGCACAGTATGGCCACCGTGGTTGCTATGCCAGTTTCAGCTGAGCTGGAGAAAGCAGCTCCCACCACTAAGCCATCTGCGAAGTTATGGAGGCTGTCGCCCACTATCACCATTACGGCCAGGAGTGGAATGCCTTGTTCTGGGATAAAATGGGCAAGAACAAAATGGAAACCGCTCTGTAAGGTCAGATAAGGACATGCAGTATGATGTGTGCACATGTTCTCTTACTCTGTTGCTGAGCAGGGCTCATGGTGGTCTCCACTGGCTGTATCTCTGTACATTCCATCTCCTCTAACGTCCTCTGTAAACAAAGTCATGCAAAGGTCCACTCAGAGACACACTGTTCTTTGCCTTATAAATCACTGGTGTCTCTGCAGCACTGCTAAAGCCATTCACAAAAAAGAGTAAATGTACTGACAGTGAGAAATAGATTATTTTATTAATTAAGGATAATCAACATGCATTTACTAAGAAAAGTTATTATGAAATAAACAAAACTCAAATTCTTCTAAATACTGTAGATTTAAGTAAGAAAATGCTCAAAATGTTGAACTCCATTCTGGAATTGAGTATAAACTACAGCACCTTAGTTTTTCCAAGAGACTTGGATGACAGAAACAGAAACAGGTGGTTTCATGTGACTAGTATCTGGGACCACATGCATTTGCACTTGGTAGTCTCCAAAAATGTGGCAATAACCACCAAAAACATCCAGCTGTCTGTGTTGCTCCTAATTCTTTCTGTTTCTCTAATATTTCTAATTACTCAGCCTAACTACCCAAGCAAGTGTAGTAATTAATGCAATCATTTTGAATTTCAAGTTATTCAAATAAATTGTTATCCTGTATTGGTCTTTATCAAGAATATTTTACTTCTGCATAGAAGTATTCTGGTATACGTCACTATATTCTTTCGTTGAATTAATTTTCCTTTTTTCATTTGTATCTTAAACCTGTGCCCTATTGAGTATGGATTCAGTAAATTTCCTCCTACGTAAAAACGTTGTCATACAAACATCATGTGAATTGTAAATTGACCATAACAGCTTAATATAGAAAACTACGCTCTTTCCATTGTTAATTCTGGGTAGAAATTCGCCTTATAACTAATTATAACTATAACAAATTATTACAAAATGCACTGTAGAAAACATGGCAATTTTAATATGTTCATCCCACACATATACTTTAAATTTCAAACTTCATGTTAAATTGATAAGATGTAAAAGGGGCATTTTATCCCTTCTTGTCCATTTATGGATTCACAATAACACCCATGCATTTCATTGTATAGCATATATTCCACCTACATTTCTGTCTATGGATTCAAAATTCCATCATTCCACCACATAATGCACATTATTACCACCACTCACTATTTTTGCCTATTGCTTGACTTTAATATGTACATTGCTTGTATACTGTTTACTGTTTAATGCTGAGTCTGTTGTATATTATTTATTGTGTACCATATATTGTAAAATATAAATGCAACATTTTTGGTTTTGCTCCCATTTTGCATGAGCTGAACTCAAAGATTTTCTACAAACACAAAAGACTGATTACTCTTAAATTTGTTCACAAATTAACATCTGTGTTAGTGAGCACTTCTCCTTTGCCAAGATAATCCATCCCACCTCACAGTGCAACACATCTCCATCACATAGAGTTGATCAGGTTGTTGATTGCAGTCTGTGGAATGTTGGTCCACTCCTCTTCAATATCTGTGTGAAGTTGCTGAATATGGGCAGGAACTGGAACACGCTGTCATAAACGCTGATCCAGAGCATCTCTAACATGCTCAATGTGGACATGTCCGGTGAGTCTGCTGCCCATGCAAGAACTGAGATGTTTTCAGCTTCCAGTACAGATCCTTCAATACAAGGTCGTGCATTATCATCATCAAGCTGCAACATGAGGTGATGGTCGTGGATGAATGGCACAACAATGGGCCTCAGGATCTCGTCACAGTATCTCTGTGCATCAAAATTCCATCAATAAAATGGACGACGAGCTGCAGATGAGCTTCCTTGAGACGGTTTCTAACAGTTTGTGCAGAAATTCTTTGGTTCTGCAAACCGATTGTTGCTGTATAATCCGGATGGCTGATCTCAGACGATCATGGATGTGAACATGCTGGATGTGGAGGTCCTGGGCTGGTTTCATGTGGTGGGGGGCCAGTTGATTGTACTGCCAAATTCTCTGAAACGATTGTGGGTCTAAGTCTAAGACACATCTGTGCAATATTCATGCTCTAATCAGCACCTTGATATATGTGTATTGTTTATTGCATGTTAAATAGGATATTGTATTCTGCATATTGCATATTTTACATATTTGTTATATATTAAATAGTGTATTGTGCATTGTATATCCATCCATACATTTTCTAAACCACTTATCCATTTTGTGTCATGAGAAAGCTGGAGCAGTTTCCAGCTGACTATGGGTACAAGGTATATTGTACAGTCTATTATATATTTTATATTAAGTATTAACATATGCTGTGTATTGTATAATAATTGTCCCTATTGGTCCAGACTCTAAATTTGGTGACAGGTGGGGTTGGCGAGCTGGAAGGAAATCTGTCCTGCAGCCTTTCATGGCGAGAGGCGGGTTTGGTGAGATAACAAGGGAGAGCTGTAAATAGTTTATTGTATAGTGTATATTGTTTACCAGGTATTGTGTATTATGTATTATAAGTATTGTATAATAACATCTTGAACTGGGTGATGATGGCAACCCTGTGGTCACTATTCTCTTCGTAAGCAGAACAGCAGGGGAGGCACCATCACAATGTAGTTTACATCTTGAAAAGATAGATGCATCTACCCACATGCCTTTCTATCACATTCTCTTTTTCTCTCTCTTTTTATCTTTTTATTGACTTAACAAGCAGTTTGCTCAGAGTCAATGTAAAGCAAGGCACTGCAAAGAGGTGAGACTTCCAAATGCAATGAGTGTTTGGCAGACACTCAGATGGGCTAGCTCATTGTTTATGTGGATGGAGAGCTGGAAACCATCTTCCTACTGAATGAAAGCGTTGCCAGTTAACTGTGTCAAGGATCCTTAGCCACAGATGGCAAGTGGCCTTGCTAGGAATTAAACCTATGGGCTAATTCTGCAGCAGTAGAAACAGTAGCGGTGGCAGGGGCAAGGGTCCGTGTACGTGACGGCAAGGGGGTATGCACTAGTGTCACTTTCCACACCCCGGGTCTAACTGAGTGGCAAAAAACTGTGAAACTAGGAGCAAAACAAATGATAATCTGCTCAAATTAAAGGCAGCTGGATCCTTACAGCTTACTAAAGAACCAGGAACCATAAAGGGGGTCTGAGTCCATATATCTTCTAATAGAACTTGCTGTGTATATCTAGTTTAAAATGCTACATTAAGATTATTTGGGTGTTGGAAAAAACTTAATTTTATTGCTTGGACGTGATGTGTGACTATAATTCCACTACTAATGAGTATAATGAGTAACATAACTAATGATGCAAATTTCTGCTATTGGTGGCAATGACAGGAGGCAACTGTTGGTCATTTTGTTGAATAAATGACCTTAACATTGATTGTGGTTTGGTTTGTGACCTTTAAATAGGAACTGTATCACTGAGGGAACAAAGAGTGAAAATTTGCATGTTCATATTTGTTGACAATATCAGTAATTAGCCATTTCCATGGGGTGTATTTTTTAACAAAATGGTATACATTAAAAAAAGAATTAAAGCAAACATATACAAGTTCAACAAAAGTTGCATTCCTTGGTAACTAAGTAACTATTTTAACAACAGTAATTAGTAAAATAATTTAATTATTTTTCAAAAAAACAAATTTTCATCAATGTGCACAATACTGCACATTCAACTCCCATTGGGAATTTGTTGGCTTAATTTAGCATTTACATGTCTTCTTTCCTTGATTTTTCTTTCCTTTTTCTTTGATTCATAAGTCATACTTGATTCAGCATTCAAAGGACAGGTAATCATATTCTTAAAAAATAATACAACGAAATGAAATAAAATAAAATGAGAAAAGATGTTGCCCTGAAATGAGAACATTCCACTTGTTAAGATTTGTGAATAGAACACATCTGGGAGCCGCAAAAGAACACAGAACCACACTCACCAGCTGCATGGTAGACACTGATTTCCCTGGCTGCTCTTCTCCATTACAGCTCAGCTCCACAGACAAACCATGAGAGTGACTCTGTGAAAGAGGAAACACATTGTACAAAAAGATAAACACACTTCAGCAAACACACAGCCTACACAACACACTGTCATTCAAAATCCTTAACAATTGCTGAGAATCCAATACGAATGATAATTTTTACAATAATTACTGCAAATGAGGGTGAGAGAATGGAGAGTGGTAAGTAAAATGGACTCACTAGACGACATGTGCTGCATGCAAGAAGAATGTAAAGATTTGGAGGCAGAACACAGGGTGGGGGAACTGAGGGATTAAAGGTCCCATATATTATATCACAATCTGGATGCATCTTATTTTTTCTGAGGTCCACTCCTGACACCCATGTAGTTTTATGTGCCAAAAACCGTTACAATTCATTTCCATTTTCCAACCTCTCATTTTCTCTTGGAATTGAACAGGTTGTTTTTGGTACCATGCTTTTGAAACTGATGTATGTAAATGAGCTCTGTTCTAATTGTCTGCCCTCTTCTAAAGAGCAGTCCATTGTGAACCATCTTTTAAAGCTTCATCACGAATGGGTGGTGCTAAACTGGTGCAGGATGAGCACACACACACCCACCCACACCTATGGGCAATATACAGTAGCCAGTCAAGCTAAAACACAAGCCTCAGGACAGTGGGAGGAAACTGGAGCACACTCAAAAGAGCATGAAAGTATTTTCATAATGTGGGTTCTTCCTAAGTGGCTCAATTGGTTAGTACAGTGTTTTTGAACATGTCTGCTGCCCATCAAGCATTGGGTTTGAATCCCACCCACCACCTGTTCAGATGGTGTTTGTGATGTTTTGGGGCTGTGGTGGCCTAGTGGTTAGTAACATGCCCTTATGATTGGAGCTTTGCAAGTTCAAATACCCACATCAAAGTTTTGGGAGGACTCACATGTCCACGGGATGATATTACAAAAGAGAACATTCTCTCTAAGAGGAAGAAGCCATAGATGCCAGCGATGATGCCCATAATCTTCCACAGATGGTCTTTTTCCTCCATGAACTCATGGTCATCATGGTGATTGACATCATGAAGACCAAGGATCTACAAAAAGAAAAAGAAAAAAAATCCACAAACTTAGAATATAGATGGTATGTTCTTTCCTAGTGCTACTTAATCTTTTTACTGTAAAACATTAAATTACGTGGCAGCTTAACAAGCGGCTTCCTCAGAGTCAATGTAAAGCAATGCGCTGCACTGAGATGAGACTGCTAACTGGCAGACACCCAGACTGGCTAGCTCATTGTTTATGTGGAGTCTTCCTACTGAATGAAAGCACTGCCAGTTAACTGTCTCAAGGACCTTTGGGCACAGATGGAAGTGGCCTCGCTAGGAATTGAAGTCAAGACCTAATTATGCAGTGTTTGAAATTACAACACTGGAATGTGTGTTCATTTTATCCATAACTACTCACAATTGTAAATACATTGCTGTATTGATCTTCTAGATCATCTGTCTGTGTCTTCTCTACCATGAATATGACTAAATGAGGTATCTGTGGTTATGTTTAGTATCATTGCGGAAGTTGGGTTAAACATTTGGGGACAATGAGAGATGACTGATGAAAGGATAAGGACTTATGAGCAGGACTCATTGGTGAATAAATTCTAATAATTAACCATCTTAGTTGTCATTCAGGTATGTATGCTACTCTAATGATCAGTACTGTTTATCAGTTCAGCTGCAAAATGGTCTTCCTTATTGCTCTGAAGTTCTGCTTCAAAAGGAGCTTTCCACTATAATAATCCAAAAGTTGTTACAGCAGATAATTCTATTTTTTTTCATAGTTTACTAACAAAGTGTATATATACCCAAAATTTGTTTGATTATTGAGGAACTGATTTCATTAAACCAGAGTCTTTGCATCGATACATTGCACTGATCAATTGAACCGAAACTCTGCAATAAAACAATAGACAGTGATATTACTGAGTGGCAATAAATTGCCACCTAAAACACAAAAAAAAATCATTATTAAAATGGCTAGAACTTATTGCTGCCATATGGTCCTGTTCTGTGGTAGAAGATCAACATGCTAGGCTAAACATGCTAAATGAAATAGCATGTGAAATATTTCATAGAAAATACCACATTTCTCAGGATTCAAGACTTTTTCGCCTGAATTTCAAAATCATTGCACCAACACCCCAGCCCCCGTCTTGCCATTTAGTATAGGGGTGAGAGAGGTGGCCCATACATCCTGTACCCAAAACCAACAATGACTAAGGAACCTTAGTCTACACATCTTAAGACCTCCTCTGAATTCAGCTAACAGTTCTGAACACATGAAATGTGAAGGGTGTGGTGGGGTTGGCAAAATGCCTTGATTATAGTCTGTGAATTTATTTGGTCTTTAGTCCTATCTTGTATACCCACATTTTAAGATAGCATTGTTCAGGGCTGATTAGCGCAGCATGAAGTCTGAGGGAGTTTTGTCTTACATGTGGCTCTGCTACATGAGTTTGTGATCTTGCATTAGCTGATGTACCTGTGGTATCAGATGGAGCAGTGCGTCTCCTGATAGTGTGCCCACAGCGAGCCCGACAAACAGCTGAAGTATGAGGGCGTAAGTCTCCTGACAGGAGTTAAAGAAGATCAGACAGATTCCCAGCATGGAGCCTACTGTGATTAGCAGCACTGCAACTGTACTGTAGCCATACTCTGCAGGAGAAAGACAGAGGGAGCAAAAGGTGAAGAAATTAGGTAAGACAATGGAAAGGTGCTCCAGAACATCATAATGCTTGTAGATATGAAGGAACAGGAGGAAACATCAAACAATTGGTATAAATAAACTGTTCGGATTCTATAATGGCCCAAAGGGCTGATATTCAGTTTATGCAGTTTCTCTAAACTGGTTGCTCTTTATGAGGTTTTGAAAGGTTTTAACACAGTTGTTGTTCTAGAGCAGGGATGTCCAGCTTGGTCCTGGAGAGTCAGTGTCCAGCATAGTTTGTTGATTCCCCTGCTCGAACACATCTGGTTTAGCTCATCTGTTAATTGCCAGGTGTTGGGAGTGTGTTCGAAGAGGGTAACAACCAAACTGTGCTGTACACCAGACCTCCAGGGCCACCTTTGGGCACATCTGCTCCAGAAGTATTGGCAATTCTGAGGTTCTAAATCATGTACAGACCAGAAAATGTCAAATGATGTGACGAAAGTTAAAGGTAAAGCAGAAAAAAACATAATATTTTGAGAGAAAATCATAAGCTGCAGTACACAACAGGAGGAGTAGGAGTAGGAGCCTAATATACAGTAGAGGACATAATGATTTGACCTCTCGCTGATTTTGTAAGTGTGCCCACTGACAAAGAAATGTACAGTTTATCATTTAAATGGTAGATCAGAGATGGAATATCATCCATCCATTCATTATCCAAACCATGTCGTTTCACCGGGGAAGCTAGAGCCGAACCCAGCAGACTACAGGCCAAGGCGGAGTTCACCCTTGACAGGAGGCCGACCCATCGCAGGGCAACACAGAGACAAACAGATATATCAATGAAATGCAAATCAATTTACTGTATAAATTTTATATTATGTGATTTTTCTGGATTTCTCACTGTTAAAACAAACCTAGCATTAAAATGATAGACTGTTCATTTCTTTGTTACTTGGCAACCGTACAAAATCAGCGAGTCAAATAATGATTTCCTCCACTGTATGTCAAAACGTGAAGGTCTTACTTTCAATATCAGTGGGTGGCGATCCCATAACTTTGGTCTGTGTTTCACATGCATCTCCCAGCAACTGCTGAATGATTGCAGGACAGATGTGCCTGAAGTGATCTCTGGAGATTGGCGAATGAGGATCAAGGACGAAGATGTCCAGCAGCTGACTGGCTGAGAAACACATCTGAAGCAGGATTTAAAAATCAAGAAACTCAGGGACAGTTTTTATTACCAGGACACCAAACTCCTGAACTTATGATCCATAACCAGGGTCCAAAAAAGGAAAATCATTAAACTGTGACTGCAGCCATCCAACACCAGAGTCAGGTGTCCCTAGACTGTGCAATATTGCTTTATAGAGATCAGAGGTGGGTAGTAACGAATTACATTTACTTCGTTACATTTACTTATTTTTTGTGTAACCAGTACTTTTAGAGTAAACTTAAAGATAGGTACTTTTACTTTTACTCAAGTACATTTTTAGTGGAAAAAATTTACTTTTAC
>JBBIGC010000013.1:14871706-14886343 GCA_037576955.1 Lepidarchus adonis | reverse complement strand
TCCAGCTCCCCCACTCGTTTTTACTCCCTTTCTTTAGAAGTAAATAAACTGTTAGCCGCTAACTAGGTGACTGCTTTAATGGAGTTTGTACTAGCGCGCGGTTGACCGAGCATGCACGGTGACGCTTGTTACAAAAGATGATGCTTTATTGGCTGGTCTGTATGTCAATCAACTCCAAATGCCACAGTGGGGATTGGCTCCATCTGTACTGCAGTGTTTTTTGTGGCTCATGAATCACTCGTTTTTACGCTGTGTGGTCTCACGTGTGTGATAGTTTATTTTGAAAGGCAGGGTTTCGCGATCGACTAGCGATGTCTTCGCGATCGACCAGTAACTCGCGATTGAGCATCCCTGTTCTAGATGGTTGTTTGGCACAGAGAACTCAACGTTTGTTTTTTAATGAAAACAAACTGAAATGTAGACTCATCTGACCACAGTACATAGCTCCACAGTTAATAGGCCCAGATAACTTGCTGCTGTTTCTGATGTATTGCTTTCTTTGTAAATTTCAGTTTCATGTTGCATTTTTTGATACAGCAATGGACTGTGATAATTGATAATTGTATTCCAAAGTGCCCCTAAACCAAGGTGGCTATATTTATCACAGTAGCAAGTGAGTTTCTTAGGCCCGCCTGAGGACTCGAAGGTCATGCATAGCCAACAGCGATTTCAGAACTTCCACTTAGTTGTCTCTGAATTTTCTTAATGTTTTCAAAATGTTATGTACTGTAGATGTTTGGCATGAAAGGGTGAGCAACAATCCATCATTCTTACAAAGATTGAGCATTCGAGGGATGCTACTTTTATATCCAATCATGATACCTCACTTGCTACTGATTAGCCTGTGTAATGTGTAGTCTTCCAAACCAGTGTTACTAAAATGTTGGAAAACATCCAAACGTAACATGTCTGGAAATGGGTTTTGTGTACTGTACATATAGTTATATTCATATTATGTTTTTCAGAGAACAACCAGTTGCTTATTTCTGCTGTATATGCCTTCTTTAGGTCCAGAATCAGGAAAGTGTGATCTTATTCCTGGTGGTGTGGACAGTCACTGAGATCACGCGTTACTCCTTCTACACCTTCAATCTACTTAACCATCTGCCCTATTTCATCAAATGGGCCAGGTGCATAAAGCAACACGGCATGGGAACTCCTACCAACTCATGCATGGTTTGGTTCCTGCCAGCATCTTGTTTGCTTACCTTCACTAACACTGGTTAGAATGACCTTTTTACTGTCTGTTTATTTCCACTACTACACATATCACATGATATTCTGATAATTACATTTAGCATGATATGCTGGTGATGAATATGAGATGTATTTCTGAGTATGTCTTTACAATGATGTAAAGGATATGGTTGATGATACAGCATCTAAAGAGTCAGTATTCTCTTACAAAAACCTTTTTGCCACTTTTTGAAATGTGAAGGGTTTGTGCTGTGCTGCCAAATAAAGCAGTGCAAGGACATTAGCCTCCATTGTATTGACTAGAAAGAATAAGTATTTGTAATAGCTATTGCATCCAAAACACCAGTGTGTGTATGTTATCCAACTCAAACCACTGATCAGCTTAAACGGTTTGATTCTGGATACCAAACAAACACACACCAGATTTGTGCCAACAAGTAAATAAAAAAAAAGAGCAACCATTAGTCATATGAAACGTTTGTAGCTTTTTGTGACGCATAGTGAACCACAATATTAAGAACCATAGTGTATAGTTTCTTCTTCCAGAAAACATGTTTGAGTACTTTACATTACAATAATGTTTGAAATTTGTGTAAAAATCCCATTATTTAGGTTTAGGTTATATTTATGCAAAAATACTGAAAACCTTCAAGCACCATTATATATCTGCAGCCAGTCAGTAACCTGCACAATAGTACCGCATTTGACATTTTGCCAATTTTAGTACAAAAATCATTTCCAACCTTTGTGGTTTCAGTTTTTATAGTTTCTTGAGGTTGCTGAAGGTGTTTTTGACAATACTGAAAATGGTCCCCAAATGCCAGTGAATTTTTGTTCATAGTTGGGTGGCTGTATAACAATTGTATAAATTACTGTTCCCTACAAGCAGTTAACATTAGTCACTATATATATATCTAGCGAACTGGTATCCACCTGGTGGTATCTGTAACACTAGACTAAAAAGTTCATTAGCATTAAAGAAAACTTTAGCCAACACAGCAAAGTACCCATAAAGCTTTTCTTTCTAAAATGTTTTCATAGCTTTACAAGACATTTACTTTACATATCCACGTTTGAGGACTGAGAATATCAATGCAGTGTAAAAGTAAAAAATGGATTCTGGAAATTAAATGAATAAGACCAGAGGAATATTTCTAGAATTTAAAGGAGCAGGTTTTTGGGAGGATGTCTGATGCCTGTGAGATTCCACTCAATAATACATGATTCTCTTCTTACACCTGACAGAAGAATGACAGAGAGTCGTAATTTTGCCAGCAGTTCTCTGTTGCCTTAATTCACAGTATAAAAATGGAAAAACATTTTTATTAAAAATGCAAATTTGCACGTCTATACACTGCGTTTAGGTGATATTTGAGATGAATTGGCCAGAGGCTTTGAGTGGCTTTATGTAATCCAACCATTGAGGTGATGAAGCTCAGCAATTATGGCAGTCCATATGTTTATGTTTTTGGCTTAAACAGAGTTAGATTTTAGTTGTATACTGGTGGTTCTTCCCTTACATGTTCAAAACTTAGCACTCCCTATTGTTTCTTTATGAACACTAAGTCAATAATTGCTGTATTGACTTTGTTCATGCTGAAGTTGAGAGATGTGGGCTTGAAGAGTAACTAGCTGTTTGAAAGACATTCCAAACTGTGGGTGTTAATAAGCTGAGTTAAGCACTGTCAGTATCAACATGACATAACACAGCTGACATGAGTGACGTGATACTCACATCTCTAGAAATGTGTGGCGTGCACCGACTAGGGTGACCAACTGTTAGGAATTTTCAGGGCAGTCTGGAAATTTATCCCACATCCCCTACAAATAATATCCCACACTTCACTCATTAATTTATTCATTCACCGTTTTCATTTCTTAGTATAAAAACACATGCTGTCATTGTGGAGACCTACAGCTGCAGTGCTTTACACTCAGTTGTTCCTAGGACAAAATGCTCAGGCAAATAATTAAATACATTAGCCTCTGAAGAGCTCGCAGGTTTCGTCAAAATTATGTGGAATTTGGAGAATTTGTATGTGTGCTTGTGTGTGTGCATGTGTCTGAGTCTCTGTCTTTCTTAGGCCCCTCGTGGAGGTGTTCAGCTGCTCCTGTTTTTAAGACGGTCTGTTTTGGGCATGGAATGCCTGTCCACTATTAGCATCACTCCCCTACATGCACACACGTTTCCGCCCTTCTGCCCAAGACTACAGTTTCCCATGAGTCGTGTCCCACAAACTACAAATTCTTACACCTCTTAAGCCCTAAACATACACATCCTAAATATAGAGCACCCCCATTTTCAACCTGGGGTGGAACTGTGTGGTCATTTTCTTCACGCTGGAAGTAGCTGGAGGTTTCTGGAACTAATACACTTAATTTCAATAACATGAAGGTTTTAGATGATACCTAAACTGTGCTGGCCCTTAAATCATCTATAGAGTCTCATCAATATCGATGTAATCTCTTAGCTCTTGTGTGTTGAGGCTATCTGGTATGAGCGTCTTGATTGTTGATCTAGTTTCAGCATGCTAAGTCAGCTAAAGCATGCCAGCTGTCCACCGTGAGGTCATCAAGCAGTGTCTAATATTTGCCTGGCACTAGTACACACAAGGATGATAAAACAGCTGGCCTTATGTCAGCTGGCAGAGACCCCTACACACCTGTAGTTGTGTAGTAAGGTGTTTATGAAAAACATTATATGAAATACTTTGTTATTGAGGGTTCTTTGCTGTTTTCTCAATGTTTTTTGGTCCCCATTGCCACTGCTAGTTAAACAGTTTTTTCTCTGTTGTAGTGTTATAGTCCTAAAGGCCAGCACATACCAGTGTACAATAAACACTCTTAAGCAGTGGTCCTGCCCAGTGTTTGACAATGCTGAAGCTGTGTTAGCCTCTGGTTTGATCATGTAGATCATCGACTGTCATACATACCCAACTCACCTCTCCCTGTTTATTTTCAGTCAACCAGTCTGTTGTGTTGGTGATTTAGTGTAACAGTTGTCTGACTGTCAGGCATTGCACAACTGTTAGGTAGCCAAGATCTAGCTACTAATAAAGCCTCACACTTTTATTCTTTCACATACTCATCCTATTATTAACCTCTTTCATTCTCAGGCTTATGTATTACACCCTTAGGCAGGGGTGTTCAGATCTGGTCCCAGAGGGCCGGTGTCCAGCACAGTTTGGTAGTTTCCCTTATCAAACACACTTAACCCACTAAACCTGGTAATTACCCAACTGTGCTTTATCAGGGAAATCGCCAAACTGTTGGACACCAGCCCTCCAGGACCAGAGTTGGTCACCCCTGATCTATGGTGCACTTTTCAGTATTTACATGGAAATCAAGGCAACTTTGGTGGGTCTACATCTCTTCTTTTATTTAAACTTTTTTTAAATTAGCTTATATGGTGAGGAATCAAAATTCTTTGCTTATGATACCCAAGCTGTATGGTGCTAAGGCAGTGTTGCTAGTACTAGGGCTGCATGACAATGAATTTTTATGGCAGATTACTTTTTCTTTACTGATAGATGATAATTTTTGGGATAATTTGGTGGGGTATTTTTTAAACTGTGTGGGCTAGATTAAAAATGACACTTTCTATTAACTCGCCTTTTCAAATACAAGTCAAAGTCTTTTCTTTTTTTTTCAAATCAAAAGGGAGCTCTGTAAGCCACAGCCTGCATAGTCACCACCATCTTGAGTCATAACCTAATTTATTTGAAACATAAAGTTAAGTGTTGTTGCCACACAATGAGAAGGTCCTGGGTTTGATACCCAGGCCACAGGTACCTTTCTATGTGTAGTGTACAAGCTCTCCCTGTGTTTGCGTAGGTTTTCTCCAGGTGCTCCAGTTTCCTGCCATTGTCCAAAGGCTTGTGGTTTAGGTTGACTGGCTGCTCTATATTGTATGAATAGTTGTTTGTTTTCGCCCTGTTGCCAACTCTTCAGGGTAAATCCTGCCTTTTAAACTAAGTCAGCTAGGATTGGCTCCAGCTTCCCCAGACTAAAAAGGGGTAAGGGATTTGGAAAATCAATGAAAAAGTCTAAACAGAGGTCTGCCAACACTATTTAAATACAGAGGGAGTGCCCTTACGTTGTTGTTGCTCATGCTAAATATGTCAATTAAGTAAAAATAAATCACAAAAAATGTCTAATCGTGCATCGCTTGCTTATACCCATCCTCCAGTTAACAATATACCAATAAATTTAAACTCATTTTATGAAAAGATATGCGAGTCCATTTTGGCTGCACACTATCTGGTTCAGATACCTGGTAGTGCTTAACATGCTAGAACACACCCAGTTCCACTAGAAATGAATAAGAACAGTCTGGAGTACCAGGGAAACTGTGAAACACACTTTGAGCTCATTGTGGCAGTCTGGTATATGATATGATCACAACAAAATATGTATAATTGTCTATAAAATGAGTAGGGGGTCTGATTAGGGAGTCCCTTACAAAAACCTCACATTTTAGAGGAAATCATTTCAATATTAACACAAAATGTGCTAACCATTTGTGATTGTGTCCAGTTTTCTGTAACAGTCATGAAATCGAAGGATTGTGGATGTGTATTTTAAAATTAAAGTGATGCTTCCTGAGTATTGCTCATGTTTTCTCTCTTTTAGATACAATCTATTCATCATCATGTACCCTTTGGGTGTGATTGGTGAACTGATGACCATATACGCTGCTCTACCTTACGTTCGGAGATCAGGGATGTACTCAATGAGACTCCCAAACAAGTACAATGTCTCCTTTGACTACTACTACTTTCTCATCATTGTAATGCTCTCCTACATCCCATGTACGTATTCTTCTTACTGTTACTCTTTTACACTTCTTTCAAGCTTTATTCATAGCTGAAAATAAAAGCATGTGTGTAGTATGTAGCAGTTTAATAGTGCAGAAATGCATATCTGTAAGTTTAGAAAGACTGACAATATACACAGTTGCAAAACTTTGATATCACACATTTATTGTGCAATTCCTATGAAGCTGCAAAGCCTGAGGCCTGACATTTACCCACAAGATTCAGGACATGAACAGTGCATTATTTTGAGAGAGTACAACTTAAACCAATGTGGTTTAAAAGCACTTTTAGATTTCAAAGGCTCTCTTTTTGCTGTCTTACCACAAGCTGAACAGGCATTGTGTTGTAAAGAAACTGTTTTGGATTTTTATTTAGAACCAGACAGCTGATTAGTACATTCTCCGAGACTATCTACTCAGCACTAAATTATACAGCGGAACTCTTAAATTAGCATTGATTTAATTCCCAGCCTAAGGAGCCTGAGCTTCGGGTTTGTTTAATAGTTTTTTATACAGTATCGGGAAATGAGAAGTGATTCCGGTTTTTATTATCTTCCCCCAGTGTTTCCTCAGCTATATTTCCACATGCTGCGTCAGAGGAGGAAGGTGCTTCATGGAGAGATTATTGTGGAGAAAGATGAATAGAGAAAGACCACACCTGACCACTCAATAACAATCAGTCAACGCTCCAAAAATCTCAATGCGGTCATCTTTCCGTGGTGACAAATGCTAGGTAACATCAAACAGACTGTGCCACTCTGTCTGCAGGGACATCCCAACCCAAAACCATCATAGAAATTCCAGGAAATATGAAATGCTTAGTACCCATCTGTAGAAAATACACATCTCTCCTCAGCTACTGAGACAAGCTCCACCAGACCTGACTACGTGCCTTTCACTTGGACGGAAATGCTCATCAATATAATCACCAAATATATCCACAGTGCATACAAAAAACATTGAGGATGGCTGTACTTCCTGTGCTTCATAACAAAGATGGACTGCCTCTGGATTACACTGCCCATTTCGGATTCCATAAGAGTTCTTCTGTTGTCTGGATAGAACCAAACCTCTGAACTGGATTAGATCTCTTTCTCTATTTGGGATATAATCTCACTTTCAACAAGATGTCTAGGTTGGATGATACAAATCTGTGGTCTGAATTAAAATTGCTGTGTTTCTGGCCTTTCCAAGAAGAGGTAAAGTAACCAGCTGGCTAAATATCTCTGCTGTGGTATCCCTTCCTTCTATTCTAGGCTGAAATGGAAATAGCTGTTTCTATATAGGCTGCGGTCTGCTGATTTGCAAAGGATATTTTGAAAGTTGTGAACTGGCTTATTTACGGCAATTTGCAAAGATCAGCTGTAAAATAAGTGCAAGAAAAAGACGAAACAGGATTATATAAGGAAAGTTGTTAGGAAGAGAGTTCCTGAACTAAGCTTGCAACACAGAGGGGAAAAGACAAATATCTATTCTTAAAATAAACATTAAAAATTTAAATAAATGTTCTCATAGATTAAGGCTTATTTAAAAGAAACAACAATTTTTAAACCTTTTCTAATGGTAACTGCACATTGGTTGTATGTTAAGGATGGTCCAGCCTGTTCCAAGTTATATTTGCAGAATTTTATGAGTCAGCAGTATTTTTGTAGTAGTTTTGTGTCAGAGATGTTTTTGTTCTGAATGTAAATACATGAGTGTGGTGTCAGGACGAAGAGAAAGAAAATGTTACAAGGTTTTGAAATATTTTTTTTATACCTCGACTGCACTATGACTCTTTATTTTGCTTCAATGTTTACATCGCAAACTCGAGATTTGATATCTGAACATTTGGAATCTGTTCAGGGATCATTTCAGAAAAGAGCAGCTCAGTGTTGGGTTAAACTGATCTGAACCCTGACTAGCCTTCTTAGTCTTCTAAGCGTCTGTGTTGTCCTGTGGGTCATTCCATGCCAAATTACATTACCCTGGCATCATCTATGGTCAAATATTGGCAGTTGGGCCCGACCAATATATTTGCTAGCCGATACAATTGTCCCACAGAATTATAACTTTTAGCAAAAAGAACTACATAAAATGTACTTTTCATGACTAATAATATAATGTTCATATAACAGTCCTTTCAGAAACTAAGATTTCACTTTTGTTACAACACTTCAGGCTGAATCAAAACACCAAAAGAGACAAAAAGTTCAGTGTGTAAACAATAACATTTTTATCCAAACCCAACGTAGTGTAGAAAACTGACGAACTCATTAACAAGTCAATACATCTGTTAAAGAATATATAACACTATTATTTAAGACTTTGTGAGTTTCTTCTATTTATACAAGTTTAAGAGTTTGAGAGTGAATAATCATATTTATACTCGTCAATTCACAGTTCACAGCTTAGAATTATATTAGTCAATAAAGCACAATATAATAAAACACCTGGAGTTTGTTTAATTTTAACCCATATCAGATTACATCAGCCAATATTATTGATCAAAATCTCTAGTTCCTTAAAGTTGTGTAATTTCCTCGCGTCAGATGCTAAATGTGTGAACACTTATATTGGGGTGATGTCCATTGAAAGGAAAGAAAATAGCCCCTATAGACTTCCCTGATTTTTTTAAAATCAGTTTTACAACAATTACTCAAAAAGACAAAAACTGAATAAGATATCAAGTCTAAATAACTTGTAATAACACATTTACTGAAGTTACCGCTATAGAACCCAACTTTAAAACAGCTTAGGCTTGGGCAACACTAGGCAACAGACACACTAAATACTTAGGGTATTGAATCCATACTTTTAGCAAGAAAACAAGCATGTGAATGAAGAATTATTTATTTATTTATTATTTATTATTAATTATTGCCCTTTTTGACATCTTCGAAAAACTAGGTTCAAATGTACTGGGGCAAGCAGTTCATTTAAAACTTATAATTAACACTTTATTATTGAAGTCCACTTACAAATGGCCCCAGGTTATCACCTAATGGCCATATACATTGGGATTGGAACATAACAAAACAATGGCAAACTGCGCACAACAGTAATTTGGTTCAATTAAATACTTATTATTTAATATTGTATGTATGTACTACAATGCCAGATTCTTCTCCTGAGGTCTACATATGTCACTTAAAGGGTATTCTAAAAATCTTAAATATACGTTTTAATTCAATGGGAAATTACATGCTGTAATAATTTTGAAATTTTTCAATTGGAACCTAAGCTGAAATCACCACTGCTGAATGACAGCTATGAAATATTTAATTGCATTAAACTATAGCTTTTAAATTTGCATTGCAGTTTTCCCAGCATGTTCTCCAGGATGATGTGGAATTTGGCATGGAATAGCCCTTTTGTTTTTAAATAACGTTTATTTTAAATCAACTTTGTTCTGAGCAATTTCTCTCTCTCTCTAAGGTGCTAATGTCACATCATTAAATTCTTCTGTGCAGCTGAGGAGAAAGGGGATAGGGTCATAGGCAAAGAGCGTAAAGCATGAACTGATGAAATGCCTCATATAAAATGTGAATACTTAAGAAAGTGGATGTGTTAATTTCATTAAGTGCACTGCATGTTCATAGGTGAATTAAATGAACATGGTAGCAAACAAGAATACATCATATGAAGGAAACAATAAAAAGTTATGACTCAATGCATTTATGGTGTAGTATTATTGACATTCTGTGATGTTTAAGTGACAACAGAAATGACCATGTTAAGACAAAGACCAAATCATTTATTGAAGCATAGGAATGTGTTGGATTTAATTCATTAATAATAATGATAATGAATAACAATGTCTGAAAAATACATGCCATATACATATAACACTATGAAATCCCTTGAGTAGCAAAACACGGAAACACATATGAGCTTTTTTCACCAGCCTTTTTTCACTTGTGTACAAAGTGTTTGGTATAACATTATATTTGTTTGTACAGTTCTAAAGTTTGTTTACTAAGGTCAGTTCCAGATTATTGGCATGGACACCAGCTTATCACTACATAGCTTCACTTTGCTGAATATTGTTCCTCTACCCACAACTTAAAGTGGTTCCATTTCACTGCTGTAGGTTATACATTTCTATATAAAAATACAAAATTAAAGTGATGGCTAATCATTTGTAGCTCCTCAGAGGTTTTGCACTGGTTCATGCCACTGCCTGTGGCATAATCACAGTGTAGAACCTCTTCAAAGGCTGCAGCCTCTGCTTCTCCTGCAGAAAAAACATGACCTTCTCTTCTGAGTTTACCTGTATCAGGCGTGCATCTCCCGCCATCTCTGACACAAGCCCTGAGGCCATTTATCCATTTCCATATGTTCACTGCGACATAGGACTATTCTTACATTTGACATACAGTAGATGCATGTCACAGATTTCAGCTGTCCATTGCTTTCTCACAGATGGAGGTGATTTTGTCATCACAGTAGAAGTCATTCCATAAGCCACCATGAACCAGACCTGCGCAGTCTTCTCCATCTTCATGCCCATGAGCCCAGTTATCAGGCTGACCACGCCGCCACTTCCTACACGCATGCAAACACACATACAGAAATACACACATTTGGATTTGTACATTGTGGGGACATGTGACACTTTCACTACACGAAACAAACAAATATGGCTTTTTCTGACAGTATTAATAGGCAAACTACTAATTGAGAAGATTAACATAGTAGAAAAGAAATCATAAATTTTAATTAGCTTTATATTTTTTTTAGAAAACAGTGAACAGTGCTGAAATGTGCTTAGTGATGTACTTATGAACACACACACAGACTCACGTGAAGGCAGGCACTGAGCCATCCACCCAGCGCCAAACATTCTCTTCCTGTCTGTCTGTCAAACCTAACCAGAAGTAGCCTTTACCCACTGTCTGATGTTGTAGCCAGTCCTGAGGATAACATAAACATGAACTATACAGTCAAACACTGTTCCCACAAACACCTATACACTGACCATACATTAAGCTACAAAAACAGCCTGTGAATAAATTATTTCTGTGGTTTCATGAAAAAAATTCAGTCCGCTCCGCAATTATTGGTACCCTTGGTAAAGACAAGTGAACGGAGAATTCTAAAATTTCTGAAAAAAAACATGCTAGAGTACTTTTAGCCAGAAAATTTTAAAAATGATCAAAATATTTAACACTTTCCCATTGATTAACCTGATTTAATAAACTTAATAATAATCTTTAAATAGTAGTTGTCCTTTTTTTGTTTGGGGTGTGTACATATGCCATGACAGAGAAGCAAATTCTCATAGTCATTCATCAACATGTATAATGTTAGCCGATACACAAATGTAATGAGGAAAAAGCGAGTGCAACTTCATAGAGCAGGCAAAAGAGCATTAAAACAAAAGCCTGATAAATGCTATTCAACATTTGACTAAAACTAAAACATTTGACTAAAGCTTTAGAGCTAGAAATAAAGGCAGCAAATACTTTGGACAGCTTTGGTGTAAAAAGAAGAATGGTTACAAAGAAGAGACCCTGTCCTCCACTGTTAAATATGTAGGACCTATGGAGGTGAACCCAGTTCTTTGAAGGCCCCAAAAACTTCTCGGATTACATGAAGCACTAGCAGATTTCAAATTAAAATCAGGTGCCTTTCTCTGTCAAGAAAGCTAAAACTACGTTCTCTAGCAGGTCAATAAAATGTACATCCACACACAAATGATTCAATATCCACAGAATCAAGCTTTACACAGGGACATCCCAGTCCCTTGACCTAATCCCATTGAAAAACAAGCGAACATTCCAAATGAGATAAGGTTTGACAACCTTGAGTGTAGGAGAATCAAAAACAGTGATGTTTTTTTTTTCTTAGACCATTATTCCCCTCATACGTCCAACATAATGTTTAGCTAAAGAAATTCTGCCACAGCTTTTTTAACCTTTCTGACCAATGGTGTCAATAATGTTGCAGCTGACAGTGCATGCATTATCCTATTCAACATAAAGCTGTTTAACCCTGAACACCACCTTTAGTTAAAAGTTCTTTAAATTATATACATGCATTCAGTCAGATGTGTGGCAACTTCTTACTGGTACTGTACACAGTAAGATCAATACATACCCAAAACTGATGTAAACAAAATTCCAAGAAAGAAAACCAAAAGTGCAGTGTGACTCCTCTCACCTGTTCTCCCTTATCATTGATAATGACCATGGATGAAGACATGGCGCTGCATTTTTTCTGTGCTTCATCGAAACTGAGCTCCTCAGTAGAGAAGAAGTAGCAGCTGTTGCTGAACATGAACCAGCCAGCAGGGCAGGCGAATGAACCTATACAGCATATACAGTCATTACAGCCCTACAGCTTCTCAGATTGTCAAAACATGGCAACATTTAAATGTAATTTTAAAGAAGACATTTTAAATTCAAAGTAAAAGTCAGCAGAGTAGCAGAATGTTAATGAGGTAATTCATATTATTATATTCAGATTAATTTTATTTATTTCATAAAACAACGAGCACCATTTAGCAATCAAGAAGGATCAGCAGAAAAATAAATAAAGGTAAAAATAAATTCATAAAATTAGCTGTGACATCAAATCAGCTACAATTGCTACAGTAAGGGTGAAAATTGCATGGAATCTCACGATACGATACGTGGCCCACGATAACGATAATCTGGCAATACCTCGATTTTGTGATAATTAATATATCACACAACAATTACGTAGTGAAACACAGAAACATAAGTAACAGCAATGCTATTGTTACCCTTCCCATATTTGCTTTGCGACCACGGTCGGAAGCGCAGAGCAACGGCTACTTCAGGGCTTTATTTCTATTCCCCTTTGGCATTGGCATCATGCTACAAACATAGTCTAACAAACACTATGCAGTGCATTGCTCCCCATAAAACAGGCAACGAAATATACAACGTAATACATTCTCTTGGCACATGCAGACTTTCTCTATATTGCATAAACGTATCTTCATTTTCCACTTACACATTGTACGGCATATATATTTGTACAAAACTTGATTTCTCTATTATTAATACTGGTAATGTAGTTGTTCGTGTTGGTTTAGCACCGAACGCAGCAATATGTTTAAACAAAGCCGCTTAATATCCCTCAAGAACCTTCAGATATTGTGACAGAAATGAGTAATTACGCATGTTACACTTATATAACTGTCTTCAGAAATCAGAAGTTTGTTTTAAGCCATTACTTTTAGGGAATAAAATCTGTTAAAACACATGGACATACAAAGTGAAAACTCAGAGACACTTGTGCCTGTGAATCATGGAGGTCGGGGGTGGGGTGGGGTTTCTGGTACTGTCATCAAATGGCTACAAAATAAGTGCAGATACAGTCGGCACAAAATAATCCACACTCTGTTCCAATGTTCTAAAAGCCAAACTCAGGCTGGGGGTCTCAGTTAAGCTTTTTTGCATCTAACTATTGCAGTTAGAAAGTAAAGAGCATAACGCAAGCTGTTGAAACGTCTTCTTCAGCTCTCAACCAAATCTCTTGCCCTCAGTCAAGCAGCCCCACCCAGAGGAGAGAAGAGGTAGCGACGTCGGTGAGTCAACTTGGCTGGAAATGTTTAGTCATTTAAATATTGATATTGTCATCGGCGTATCAATTATTGTACCATGTGAGCAAGGACGACTATATATCCCAATATCGAAGAACAGCTCCAGCGTCATCCTCAAGTTTGGTGATGACACAACCATCCTGGGCCTCATCACAGACAATGATGAGACGTCCTACAGAGCAGAGGTGAAGTCTCTGACCAGCTGGTGCCAGGCCAACAACCTCGCTCTGAACGTCAGCAAAACAAAAGAGATGATCATGGATTTCAGGAGGCAGCAAAGGAGGAAACATGCCCCTCTACATCAATGATGCTGAGGTGGAAAGGGCCATCAGGCTCCTGAACTCGTAAACTACAGCCTCACACTGCCATCAGGCTCTGAACTCAAACCCTCCACCACACACTGTCATTCACACTGTCATTCACACTGTCATTCTCTTGCCTTTTAAAAATGTGCAATATTGCTGTTCACTGGTCACTTTTTTCCCACTTTTGAACATAGCATCTTACGTTCGCCAGTATATTTGTATTTGTATTGTACATACTATATTTATTTATATATTTTACTCTTAATTTTTTTTTCTTTTTTGTTTGCTTGTTTGGTTTTTGTCCATATGCTGAGTTTACTGGTTCTACTTGTTCTAGACATTTCATTGTATGGTTAACCCAACGTTATCATACACATGACAATAAACAGACCTTGAACTTGAACTTATCGATATTCTGGCCCACCCCTATTTGGCAGCCACTGATTCTGCAAGATGTCCCACTTAAAAAGGTGAGAGAGGTCTGTTATGTTCATCATATGTACACTACAACTGTGAGAGACAGAATGTAAAAAAAAAAATCCAGGAAATCACAGTGTATGATTTTTTAAGAAATGTATTTGTATAATTGTGCAAAAAGTATTGGTTGGTCAAACTTTTCCTGTAGGTCTTCACCAGGTTTGCACACACTGTAGCTGGTATTTTGACCCATTCTTCCATGCGGATCTCCTCAGGAGCTGTGATGTTTTGGGGCTGTTGCTGGGCAACACAGACTTTCAACTCCCTCCACAGATTCTGTATTGGAT
>JBBIGC010000013.1:14847138-14860112 GCA_037576955.1 Lepidarchus adonis | reverse complement strand
CTCACTCACACACTCAATCACTCACTCACTCACTCATTTACTTTCTCACTCTTACTCACACATTCACTCACTCACACACTCAATCACTCACATACTCCCACTCACTCACTCACTCACTCACTCACTCACTCACTCACTCATTTATTCGCTTTTTCTACTTACTTGGCAATAAAATGCTCTTGCATATTATACTTGTGCAGGTCACAATGATTTCTCTGCCTCTGCCATGTGCACCATGCTTCAAATGTTTCTTTTCTTTTGAAGTAAAGCACCTAACAGCACAGATCCAACTAACTGCTAAAATAGTTTTTGACAACTACATTATAACTGCTTATCTTGATTTCATTGAATCATTGTTGCAGCCTTTATTGCAATATTTTGTTTTGATTGTTTTGATGCATCACTACAGCTCTATAGCTTTACCATCTGTGAATTACAGTTTTAGAGGCTTAAATATGCAGCACAGCTGTCCAGATGGTAAAAGGCATTGCTCTTAAGAGTTATCATGAATGCCCTTCATCAGTTGTGGAGTACAGCTTTACCATGATCCTGAACACTCACGTGTTATTGATGATCTGAAAGCGCTCTCCTTTTTTGAAAGACAAGTCATCTGTTGTTCGGGCTTCATAGTCATAAAGTGCAACAAAAAAAGTGATTCCACCTAAGCGAACAGGAGAGAGAATGGCTCAGATCAAAGTCGAAATAAGAAGCAGTAAATCAACTCATGGTTTTCAGTGGTGGTTGAAAAAAAGTGTATCATGTAGTTTGGCTATGGTGATTTTCAAAGAAAAATCATATCACAATCCTTTTAACACAATCAGTATACATGATTTATAACAATCAATCCCTTTCCCTTGCATACTTGTTATATTGTATCACATGACCAGCGGTTTTTCACCATTGATTTGCTGATTAAAATGTTTGGAACATTCAATGGAAATCACTTAAATCACTTTATCTCATTTTCAGTACCATTTAAATTATTAAAGGGAATAGCTCATTTAAAAAAAAATAATGTGAGCCAAAATTGTAGTATCCAACTTCAGCTTTTTCAGTTTTTAACAGGAGCTACAAGGCTAAAGTTGCTAACAACCACTAGAAGTCAATAATTCCCCAATTTTTAATCACAAATACATCCCCAAATTTGACTTTCAGCCCACTCAAACTGCACCTATCTGTTTAATAAGGCACAGTAGTTGCTTGGTGTGGTTTAGGACAGGTAACAGTATCACTAACGGAGTGATAAGAATTAAAAGAAGCTTCAATGTTTTAAATAAGCACTGTACATAACATTGAAGATGATTGACCTTGGATCAGATTCTTCAATATTTAGACACAAATCAAAAATCAGTTCAGATCAGTTGGCAGTTTAACAGCTCCCCTCCTCAAACACATTTACTAAACCTGGCAATGAACAGGTAAAATCATCAAAATCACCAAAATGTGCTGAACACCGGCCCTAGACATGGACACCACTGGTCTACTCCTGAAGATTGGGGGTTTGTAAAAACAGACCCTGATGTCTGAAAAGACTTTTTTTTGTTTTTGTTTTGTCATGATTTAGAGCTTACAATCCTACCATGTCCCAAACCACAATGATTAGTCTGTTCCACCTTAACGAAGAGCTGGGTGCGGTATGTTGTACCAGTTGAGTGTTTGTTAACAAGTTCAGACCAGAACCACATCTCCTTATCCCTTCTGACATTGTCTCCGCAAAGCAAACTATGTTATGCTTTTTTTTTGTAACTGTGTGCAATATATATTATAAAAGAATATACTACTGGGCTCCTAGCCTCATCACTCCACCCCTACTTATAGCACCATGACTGTGGGTTTCTGCATACGAGTGAGTTCACCTGTTACACTCCCTGGAAATGGGCTGCTTCCAGCTGGATTGCATGAAGTGCCTCCAAAAGGGGTTAAGTCTGCTGTACCACCAAACGGCACGAGTGTGCTGGTGTGTGTGACGGCACTTGAAGAACTCTGTGTAGTGATGTGTGGGGCCTGGTTTTGGGGAGTGTGTGTAGGTTCAGGTCCATAATGTCCCTGTGTATCAATAGCAGACTTGGCCGCGCCACAAGAAACCTCAGTCTTCTGTGCTGAAGCTTTAACCTCCTTACTCTGTACACAGCCCATAGCAAAGACCTGCAACACACACAGACACACTCATCAGTACAAAGGTTTTCACATTTACATAAATGTTCACCTCTAGGATAAGTATTTATTGAGCCGAAGGTTTTTTTTTATCTGTGTTTTGACCCCTTTCTATAAAAGCGAGCATTAACATTCTGTACACCTGAAGTTACTCTTTGGAATCAGGTTGCCTTCAATCCCCACATGCATCAATGAACCTTGGGTGCTCACCACCCCTGTCACCGATTCACCAGTTGTCCTTCCTTGGATCACTTTTGGTAGATACTAATTACTGCAGACCTGGAACACCTGCTGCATTGGAGATGCTCTAGCCATCACAGTAAGGTTTTTGGCATGAGCAAGTCAAGGCGATGGAGGCGAGGAAAAACTCCCTGAACTGAGAAAGAAATCTTGGACTGCATTTAGAATGTAGCACAACGCAGGACAGCCAATCAGAAATTAGGGAATTTACACATATCCATCTCAAATCTAAGGCATAAACATAAGATGGAAAATGGTCACGTAAAAAATGAATTACGGTACGGTACATAAACCAGACATCAAGTGGATCACAATTATTTTGACACAATTTGGGCTTGTAGAATGTTTTACTGTTTACATTTTGGGTCACGGAGAAGCTGGATCTGATTCCAGGTGACTATGGGAATAAAACAGGGTTCTCCTTGGACAAGAGGCCAACCATCACAGGGCAACACAGAGACAAGCAACCCTCACAGAAAATTCCAGGGTATTATAAGGGAGTTTGCATTTCTGACCAATAGGCATAAACAGACACTGAAGCCAGCTGCATTTCCTTAGCACTGCATGTTTAGAGAGAGGACTACGATATGGCACTAATACATTTAATGTTTTTCCTACAAAGCACAAACTCATATACAGCCAAAGTTTGTTAGCACATAACTTACTCAATGCCTGTTGAAATATTTTATACTGCAGGTTTGCTAAGATAGAAGTAAGAAAAAACACAGGGTCAAACCCCACAACGGTGACATGTTTATGTTAATTCATTCACTTCTTATTAAATACGGGTTGCGGGGAAGCTGCAGCTGATCCCAGCTGACCAGAGGTCAAAACAGACTACATCCTGAACTAAAGCCAACACACACACTCACATCTATGGGCAGTTTAGAGCAGCCAGTCGACCTAGACCACAAGCCTTTGGACAGTGGAATGAAACTGGAGCACCTGGAAGAAACCCATGCAAACACAGGAACAGCTTGTACACAGACTGTGGGATTGAATCCAGGACCTTCTTGCTGTGAAGCAACAATGCTAACCACTGCAATACCATGCTTCCCACAATGACACATTTGTTCAAACATTTGTATAGGTACATTGTTATTATAGCCAAGCTAGAAACTATATGTACTGTAATGCTTAAAATGATCAGTCAAGCCAAGTTGTCTATTAACCAATCAGCCGCTTTTCCACTAATATGCCTTAGCCATGTTAATTTGTTTATCCCACAACTTTAGGTAGGTTGTTACCTTCAGTTACCATAATTCATATCCCCTTCAAACTGGTAACAAAAAACCGATTGGTCTGGGCCATAGTAAATATGCCTATAAGTAAAGCCACTACTGTGGCTGAGTGGAACACAAAGCTGGGGAACTACATCAGACATCCTGCTTCATAGTGTGTCCCTTTGGCAGGCCTAAACTCGACGTCTGTTAGAGACCAAATCAGTACAAAACAGCTGCTTTAACCCTTTAAGATTAATGTAAAAACAGCCATTTCTAACCTGATTCCACTCAGTTCTTCATTAGAAACATTTGCAGTGCAGTCATTTCTTTTAATATTTAAAGACCGTGATATAACCATGTTTTTTAACACTTGTGTTAAAAAACCTACCATTTATAACAAAAAAAAACAAGAAAAGGAATATACTTCATGCTTCACCTCTTATTGTTTCCTTGCACACTTGCACTGGAATTAAAAGCAGCACAAAGACAGGAAACACTCCAGCACAGGGAAAGATCCAATCCACATGCTGAAACATTACTGGCAGAAATGGACACTAGTCACAGATTTAAGTTATAGAGGACAAAGTGTATTGCCAGCAAGACGTTAGGTTTAATAGGGTTAAACAACACTTCAGAAAGTCCCCAAAGAACTTGGAGAGGAACTTGTCTGACTGGGCAATCGCTCACATTCCTCTTCACAACACATGCCAATACACTGTGTGCAGTACTTCCTTTAATAATACAGAATCAGAAACTTCTCTACCTTGAGATTTCATAAAACACACACACACACACAAAATCAATGTTGATTACAGTGCAATGTTGAATAACCAGACTAATTCGTCACCTCTTTAAAACAGAGTGAAACATAGGAAAGAAAGTGAAAGAGAGAGAGAGAAAGAGAGAGAGAGAGAAAGAGAGAGAGAGAGAGAGAGAGAGAGAGAGAGAGAGAGAGAGAGAGAGAGGATTATCCAAAGAAAATTTGCATCTATACATTTGTATCTAGAGAAAAAGAAAACTAACTAAAACACAGAAAAACAGATCAAACAGAGAAGAAAAATTAAACAGGACAGAAAAAAAATTCAGATTAGTATTGTATTTTCATTAGGTAAAATAATGTAAAAAATGTAGATTCCATTGAAGTTGTTTGTTGATTGTTGTTAATAACAAAAACAAATCACTCACATGAAAGATGGACGTTAATAAAAATAAACTTCTTTATCTGCTTCACTTTCACATACTTCCTGTTAACCCATACATTACTAACAGAGGTACATCCTTTATTAACCACAACATTAATCACAGCTGAAGTCTAAACAGTCTTATGCAAAAGTTTGGGCACCCCTTGATAAATAACAGATTTTGGTAATTTTGTAATTGAAAAGATGTTAACACAGTCTCTCTAAGCCATGGAAAGAAAATATTTTCAGCAAACATAGCAAAGTTCAGCAAAAATAGTATGTTATACAGTCATGTGAAAAAATAAGTAAACTTCATGGAATTTTTCATTTTTTAGACAAATATTTCAGCCTCTTTTATAAAGTGCTTATATATAAATGTGATATTCTTGAACAAACCAAAAATAAATATTTAATAATCAAAAATATAAGCAGATGTAATATTCTTGGGAAAGAGTAAATACACCCTTAACCTCCAAAACAGTCAGACACTGGCTTGCTTACATTTTTGGCAAGTTTTCAATGCAAATTTCCTCAAGTTGAGTTCAAGATGTTTGAGGGTTTTCTTGCATGCTCTGCCCTATTCAGATCCATCACGGCACTTTAACTGAGTTTAAAAAACCCTCTTTATTTGTTTTTGAACAATTCCTTGGTGAATATGCTAGTGTGCTTAGAATCATTATTCTGTAGAAAGATCCTTCTCCAGTTTGACTCCAGCTTTTGGACATATTACTGAATTTATCAATAATTATCAATAATGGCCCTGTAAGTGGTAAGTAGATTTTTCCCTTTAAGTTTTGTATGCTTTAGTGTTCTGTGATCTGAGTCACTGTCTGAAATTTTACTCTGGGTATTCTTTTGCTTTATTCACACATGGCACTGAGTTTCTGATGTGAGTGATTCATGGAGGAATGCTGGCACAAAAAGAAACACTGTCAGAGGCAGGATTTTTCATGCTTAATGATCAAATCTTGTTCATAAATCTCACACTTGGTGTAAATAAAACTTTGCCTTTGTCACCTCCTTCTAGCGTAATTGGAAACTGTCCCAGAAATGCAGATTATGTGTTTACAACATACCTGGGGTTGTAAATAATGATTATAAATTATTTGGTCTCAATTTTTCAAAACTTTTTGTCATCCCATCCATAATTTTATCATACTATATAGTCAGGAAACAATATTCTTCCATAAGGATTCAAACAATTCTTAAAAAATATTTTCAGTGTCATTAAACAATTTAGAGTGAAATGGTGCAAAATGCTACATTCTAGAGAAACTAATTAATTGTAGTGATAGGGACCAGACATAAAGTAGCTAATACCTGTAAATGTTAGCTCTCAAATTTGTCACACTTACATTTTTCAGATCATCATACAAATGTATATATTAGTCACGGACAACACAAGTAAAAACAAAATATTTTAAATGAAGGATATTATTATTAAGGGAGAAAAAAATCTAATCCAAACCTACATGGCCCTGTGTGACAAAGTGTTTGCCCCCAATCCCACCTCCCCCGGGTAAAAAATAACTTATAAGTGGTTCAACATCTCTAACAACGCCCAGGCCTGATTACTGCCACACCTGTTCTCAATCAAGGAATCGCTTAAATAAAACCTGTCTGACAAAGTGAAGTCGACCAAAAGATCCTGAAAAGCTAGACATCATGCAGAGATCCAAAGAAATTAAGGAACAAATGAGAAAGAAAGTAATTGAGATCTATCAGTCTGGATAAGGTTATAAAGCCATTTCTAAAGCTTTGGGACTCCAGCGGACCACAGTGAGAGACATTATCCACAAATGCCAACAGCATGGAAAAGTGCTGATCCTTCCCAGGAGTGGCCAGTCAACCAAAATTACACCAAGAGTGCAGTGACGACTCATTCAAGAGGTCACAAAAGACCTTCAGGCTTCACCTGCCTCTTATGGTTTTAATGACTTCACCATAAGAAAGAGACAGCAAAAATGGTCTGCATGGCAGACTGCCAAGATGAAAACCACTGCTGAATAAAAAGAACATTAAGGCTCATCACAATATTGCTAGAAAACATCTTGATGATCCCCAAGACTTTGGGGAAAATACTCTATGGTCTGACAAGACAAAAGTTGAACTTTTTGGAAGCTGTGTGTCCCCTTACATCTGGAGTAGAAGTAACACTGCATTTCAGAAAAAGAACATCACACCAACAGTAAAATATGGTGGTGGTAGTGTGATGGTCTGGAGATGTTTCGCTGCTTCAGAACCTGGAAGACTTGCTGTGATAAATGGAACCATGAATTCTGCTGTCTACCAAAATCTCCTAAAGGAGAATGTCCGTCCATCTGTTCGTGACCTCAAGCTGAAATGAACTTGAATTCGGCAGCAGGACAATGATCCAAAACACACCAGTAAGTCCACCTCTGATTGGCTGAAGAAAAACAAAATGAAGACTTTGGAGTGGCCTAGTCAAAGTCTTGACCTGAATCCTATTGCGATGCTGTGTTATGACCTGTTCATGGTCATAATGCGGTTCATACTCGAAAACCCTCCAATGTGGCTAAACTACAAAAATTCTGCAGAGATGAGTGGACCAGAATTCCTCCACAGCTGTAAAAGACTAATTGCAAGTTATCGCAAGCGCTTGATTGCAGTTGTTGTTGCTAAGGGTGACCCAATCAGTTATTAGATTTACTGGACAATCACTTAATAAAACCCTTAACAATACAATCCTTCACTTAAAACCCGCATTTTGTTTTTACTTGTGTTCTCTTTGACTAATATTTAAATTCATTTGATGATCTCAAACATTTCAGTGTGACAAATATGGAAAAAATAAATAAATCAGGACTACATGTTGGGTGAGACATTGTTTTTTAAAAGTTCTGAAGCTTTTGATGTTTTTTCCCAATGTTCTCCTCAGTTTTAGTTGTGACCACTTTCTCCTATTATATCTGTTTCTCTTATATCTATATGTATACATGTTCTTGTTACATTGTTTTAGTTAGTTAGTTAGTCAGTTAGTAATGTTAGTAAAGCAATGCAAGTCAAACATGATTGCCTTAAACATAAGGAATGATCACAAAGTGAGATACACAGTTTATTCTTGTGTCAGATCGGTATTCAGTATCAGCCCACACCCAAAACCCATGTATCTTATCTGCATGTTTCTGGCAGTGCATAAAAAATACATATAAAATTATCAGATGTATTAGACTGTGCTGTTTACACATTGGCCAATGTGGCCTCTCTGGGGCATGTTATTAAAGGAGACGATGAGATTAAAAGAAAGAGAGGAATTTTTTCCTCTGTAATAAAGGGTTAATCAGTAAGCAGTTCTCAATTCACTGCACCATTCAAAACTCATGGGGTGTGACATAATCAGCATCCACAGACCAGATCCATATCAGCTTAACCATAGAGAGTTTCTGGTACTAGATAGATCTCAGGCAGTCTATAGTTAGTAACACAAACTAATTAAATACATCATTGTGTAGCCTGGAGCAAATGACTGACAACTGTGCGCACACAAACACACACACATACACACACAGAAAAAAAGTCATGCTCAACACACAAGAGAGCCTGAGGTCAGCACAGTGTACTCAATTAAAACAGACATAACACATGCAAGCATGTACATATACAAACACATGCAGCATTGTCCTATTCCTACTGCAGTTTCCTAGCTGAGGTCACTAGGTCTAGTGGAACTGGGCCAAATAGGTGTGGAATAAAGCACAAATGCACCAAGTAAGACCAAGAGAATTCAGTAATATGTGATCTGCATGTGCAGTTGCTTTTATTACAACCCTGCCTATGCCCACATTAAACACATTCCACACATTAAAGCCCATCCGTGCCTCTAATCCTTGCTAAACTACATGCGTGTGCATTTGAAAGCCTTTAAGCCCATCAACTGTAACATTAGGTCTTGATCCACACAGTCAAAACACTCACACATTTGACTCCCCTCCCCGCACCCAACCTCAACTATAGGCACATAAACACACACCGTCAGTTTTACCGTGTTTGTGAGGACATTCCATTGACCCAGGCTGAGTAAAACTATACCGACACCTAAACCTATCCTAACCCTCAGATTTTCTGGTATTCCTATCATTATGAGGACATTTGGCCCACAAATGGATAAATACAAAGCTACACACACGCACACACACATACACACACACACACACACACACACACTCACACACACACACACACACACACACACACAAAAGCCATCCATTGGGCTTTAACCATAACGCCATCCAAAACAGGGAATAATCACAGCTGCAAAAATGCTCTCTCTCCCATTGGATTCCCACTGGAATGACTTCCATCCACACGCTGCAGCATTCTTCATTCATGACAACCAAAGTATGGAGCAATTTTACAGCTACATGGCCTCAAACTAGCAGCAAGATACAACAGCTGTCACAGAGTACAGGAGCAATTCCATAGCTAGACTTTGATTAATGGTGATAAGACATGATATTTGTTTGTACCAAACTTTCATTAAAGCACTAAAGATGAGCCACTAAAATAATTTCTCAAGCTTAAACTGCTTAGATCATACATAGACTTTACACAATGTGAGTGTGTGGGACTGTAGGTGAAATCTGTTATAGAATTAGATTCATTGTTTTCGTCCTATAACCAAGCTTGACCCTAATAATTACAATCTTCACTGTCAGAATGACTATATTAAAATGCATTATGAATTGGTAAAAATGTACCTTCTCAGTAAACCTCTAGTTTTTAGGTACAGTAGAAACTGGAAACATATAATTATTTCCTGACAATAGAAAACAGAAGGACACCACCATTTATGTGGATTTTCTACTATATGGCTCTTTGAATAAAGTCTTTGTTGAATCTTTGAGGCTGTACATAGTTTTTGTTCAGTGATCATTATTAAAGTCCTTTTTTATTGGTCTTTTTATATCTTAGTTAACCATAAATATTGCCGTTGTATTACTTGATTACTAATATTGTAACAAGACTGACAAACCTACATGAGACTGCAATTTGTATATTCACCATCTAATGTATACACATTATTTTCAGTGGTCATTAATGCCATTTCCTCTGTTTGATTTAGTTTTTCCTTGTCGATATGCAAAGTTTTTTTTCTTACCAATGAATAACGTATGTATGGAGAATAACAATAAAAACAAAAGTTACCCAATTATTGTTGCTGATTTTAACCTTCTTCTTTAACCTAACATTGGATATTCTAGGTCTCTCTATGGTCCTAAATACAAATCTAAAGAAAACATATAAAGAAAAATTAGAGGCAAAACATTGTAGACATTTATCTATGCTATTAAAAACAGACTCTGTAAGATCAAAAACAGAAAGATCAAAAATATATTTTTTAATTATGTTAACCAATATGTAAAAAACCTGATAACTTATACCAGGATTAAGTCTTGTTTGGTGTTGCAGTAATTTATGTGTATAAATAAAGAAGATTCCAGGCCATTTATTAACATGACTATAATGAAAATGAGAAATTGAAGAGAAGTGATCATCTCAAAATCTGGATAGTGTCGGATGGGAGCTGATGTTGCAGAGAAGAGATGGAAGACTTTCAAAAAGTGGTTTAGTTCAATGAAACTGGCAATGTTTATGACTGTTTTATATGCAGAGAAACTGCAGTTCTGAGGTAAAGATGGTGACTGAAGGCTGTTATAAAACTAAACTGACCGTACTTGGCTACCAAACACTATTATCACTGTCATATAAAGGCCCACTTCTTTGAAGGCTACATCAGCACACTACTGTTTATGAAATTGTACATGAAACAGATATTACATGTTTAAAACTGTAAAAAAAAAAAGCGGCAAACACTCATGGTGGTCCAGAAGCTGGAGGAAAAGCTCTTCTGTAAAGGATAGGGTGACTGAACATACTTCCAATTCATACACTTGGACGAGCCATGTGGTCAGTCATGGGTTTGTGATGTTTATGATGTGGATGAAGCGCAATCCATTTTTTAGCCTGCTAACTCTCTCTCTCTCACTCTCACACACAAAAACACACATAAGTAGTTCAGCTTCGGTTTTCAAGGGGAATTCCATTTTTTTTTTTCAAAATCTGAGTAATTTTATAGTTGAGATGAAAGCAAAGTCATTCAGTGTGATGTGTGAAATGGTTTAATGTAGACAACCCTACCAACTCAAATCTGTTTACCAAGGAGGCGACAGTGATGAACCAGGGATCATTGTGTCTACAACACAAATATACAGCAATATCATTTACCATCCAAAACAGCCAGGGGACCTACATGTGTCAAGGTTTTTATGTGAAATGCTAGTATTAGTACAAAACGTGGTAAGTCTTAAAAAGTAAGGTTTGAGGAATTTGATTAATTTGTTTGGGGTTCTGGGAGTCTGGACGACCTTCCAAAAATTCACCTACAAATGGGATGAACTTGTGTGTGTATTAGAGCATGGCTACCGGACCCAAACCCAACATCAGCACAAAAACTTTTGACCATTAAAATAGTCAAAGCTACTACACAGTGAAGCGCCAAAAAATCTGTCTCACATGATGCAAATGTAAAAGTATTTGTTAATAAAAAAAATACAATACTTTATAATATTAATTAAAAGTAGGGCATACGCTACATCATGCTGGATCATTTGCTTTTTCCCCATATGCGGGGATTTGTTTGCGTAGCCATGATAACACAGCCATGACAACATATTATTCGGTAGCCGTAGCCAAAGCCAAAGCCAAAGCATCATGGGAGACGTACGAAAGAAAAAGTTATCGGGAGAATTCAAAACAACAGAATATAAAGAAAAGTTTACTTGTTTGTTTGTTTAAAGAGACGATCATTATAATCACTTAGCAGCGGCTGTTTCAGCTGAACATTAAATTCCAGTCGGGTTCGGGTTGGGTTCGGACAGAAAAAAAGGGCCTGATCAGCACTGTGTAAACAGAGGGTCCTCAACTTACGATGTACAAAATTTGTGGTTACGTTGCCCCAAACCATGTTTTTTTTAATGGTGTGAAAAGTTAAAATAGCTTTAATAAAATGCTCAAAAAATGCAATACAGAGCCTCAGGTGGGTGAATGTCTCCCACTAGTGGACTGACAGAGGAATGGCCCCAGGCCAAAACACAGTAGACACTTATGTAAGGGGTTTCGTTTTACTCGACTTACGACACCAAATGAGGAACAGAACCTCTTTGTAAGTCGATGACCCCGTGTTTATATATTTTTTTGTTTATATACTTTGTGTTTCAGTGTATGTAATGGCAGACATTTGAGACTAATAAACTAAAGCATAACCATAATCCTATAAACATAAAATCTAAACATTTAGGCAATACATTTTAAGCATACGCAAATACTGAGGGTGATACATCCCCTGAGCATTATGTGCATTATCATGATCATTTCAGCTCTAATGCATGCGCCTCTCTAGGACATCATCATCGGGAAGCTTCTCTTGAACAACCAAATGCTTCTGAAATGATCTAAACATTCTGTACAATAAGCATTAACCACCTTCACCACCACCGTAAAGGATTCTGACTGTACGTTTCTCTAGAAGTGTGAATGATTCCGTTACCATCTTACTCACTTAATAGTGCAGAGAGGCAAAAAAATCACATGAACATCCCTCGAAACATTATACCCATTTGGAAGAAGTTTCTGCTCTGATTTCGAGTGAACAAACTGAAATGTCGTTTGTGTAACACTCTGCATATAACCCCTCCATGACACCCATGAACATGGCACAGGGGCTGTGGGCCCACCTGTGCCCAGGGGATAACCATAGGGTTAGATGCCTGTTCTTCAGTCATGGGTGCGAAAGAGGCTGTTTTTTCACTCACCCCTCCTATACTTTCCTGGACCCGTCCCAGGGCTTGAACCAGCTACCCTCCGAGCACAAGCCGTCTTCCCAACTAATAGATCATGACTGATCCGAACACCACTGGGACAAGAGCCCAAGATCTCCCATTTACCAACTAAGCTCTACAAGGTGTAGGAGTCTCCACCCCCATCCCACCCCACCCCACACACATCTGGAGTTCAACATCAACCCCCTTTTCACTAATGGCTCCTGGTAGACAGCACCAACACATCTGGAATAGTCACCGAACACACACACACACACACACACACACACACACACAAACACACACACACACACACACACACACACACACAAACACAC
>JBBIGC010000013.1:14820626-14841056 GCA_037576955.1 Lepidarchus adonis | reverse complement strand
CCCCCTGACAACAGTGCTCCCAGGATCATTGGGACACCCAAACCCCTCCACCACGATAAGGTGGCGGTTCAAGGAGGGGTGTAATAGCCTCTATGTGTATTCAGTATCACAGCTTTCCAACAGTAAAAGTGTAAAACAATCTGTTTTGTAGCTCTGCATGTGACACCATTTTCTCCTGTCTGGTTCCATCTTCAAATTTGAGAACATACAGCTTTTCAAACAAGGACAGATGAAGTGTTTGGACCCTTTATTGTGGTAAAATCACTCTTTCAGAACATCTTGTGCATGTGTGCATGTTTATGTGCTAACAAATAAACACATGCCGGTGGTCCGCCCCTTGATCTTGTCCTTTATTGCACGCTGTGCGGATGTGTGTATGTGTGAAGTGCTTCTCTTTTGCTGTGAGCAGTCGGCAGCATAATAGTTTCACACTAGATGTGTGCTTCATCCATGATCTTCTGAATTCTGACTATGGAGTCGTCTTCTGTCTGACTCACCCTCTCTGGACTCTCACACAGATACATATTTATAGACGCTTTATCTGGAGTGTCCCGATTGGCAGACTGCATGCTTGTGTCCTGATATGAGCCAGTCAGTGCATTTAGTGTTGAGTGCCTCTGTAAAAATCCCTTTGATGTTTCTCAATCTCTGTGTTTTGCTTCATTTAACCATCTCCATCCAGCCTGTTGCTTATTCATGATGTACTCATTTATTTCACATTCTTTGTTCATTTCTTTATTGTGTGCATTGACATTTTACACTTCCATGCTAAATTTTGAGCACCACTGGTCAAATTATTTGTTCTTTGAAGAGGAGAATAAGCACACATCCTGTAGCACAATTTTGCACAGTTACTGTGTTTATGTGCTGAATAGTACTTATTGGGAGGAAAAAAAACTGAAATGTGGCTTGTGTAAAAGAAATGTAATTGTGCAGTAGTTTGTATTCAACTTTTGTACCTTGTTAGAGGATGTGGCAATTTATTTTCAAAGTCAACACACATTAGCTATAGATTGAACACATTCTCAGTTGAATTATGTTGCTGACTTGGCTACCACACTTTTGAGTGAAACAAACAATTATGTGCTAACGGCAGATGGGCTCGACAGGTATCCTCACAACTTACCAAAGATGCCACAGGACATTGATGTGGCCAGGAATCCAGTTTCCTGAAATTAATTGTTTATGTGCCATTCTGCTTTGCTTTGTGTGCTTTCCTGGCATCAAAATCAGGGGCATTAAAATGTCAAGAAACTCATATTCATGGGCACACGTCATTGTGTATTGAGCACCGGTTCTTTGGTAGTTGTTAGGATCACTGCTGAGTCCACCTGCTTTTAACTTAAGCAGATAATCATTTGCTTTACTGATTTTGCAATTTCCATAATGAAAACAGTGGTTTTCTGATTCTGCGAATTGCAGCGATCCATATGCTCTTCTTTCCTTTAACTTTCACTGGCCTGTAAAAAGATCAGATTTGTTGTTAAATCTATTCATAGAGTCAATCTCACTAGCACCTTCTTCCTGTTTTCCCTGTTAGCATGCACATACACCAAGTGTTAGCAGAGTAGCTACAGACCACCAGAACAATAGACACAAATACATGTCAAAGGTAAAATGGGCAGTGGTAACCTTACCTTTCTGATCGGAAGATTGCAGGTTCCAGCCCGGGTTCCACTGGGAAACTTATGAGCAAGGTACTGTCCCACTATGCTGCCCTCTGGGCACCATTGATAGCTGCCCACTGCCCCACATGTGTATGGGTCACATTTCAGTGTGGTACTCAATGACAAGTAATCACTTTTACTACACTTCACAAAAAATCAGAGTGAAAACTGAATTCTGTTGATATTTCCAATTACTAAAGTTGTAGACTGGTAGGTCTGCGTTTCCATTACTTGCTAGAATGTTGGCTCCTGTATTTAGCATCATGGCATACTTTAGCTTGTTGACTATGTTTGGGATAAGAAGAGCCTCTTATTTTTTATGTTCAATGGCTGTAAACCACACTGAATGCACTTTTATCATTCTCTGGATTTGTTAGCCCTGTCTAGTTTAAGTGCCGTCCCATTAGAAGTTAAGCAAGGAGATTGAGTTTCCTCTGAGTGGTTTCTGATGTTTCTCAGCTCCTTTAGATCTTCTATTCTCTCATTAACCTTGTACTCTTTAAAGCAAGGTCAAGAGAAATGTAGAAAGAACGTTTGAAAGGTTTGAACATGTTACATGTGTGGACGTGTGTGTATCAGCCCACCTGGATGCCAGATACTGTGGTATCTGAGGTCATGGGGAAAGGAAAAAGTGTTAAATGCATACGTTACTGCCTGGAACACTTCACTTAACTTTCGCTCTCTCCTCCTCCCCCTCCCTACTTCCCCACCTCCCTGCCAAGTGCAGACTCATAGTCATTGGGGACAGAGAAAAACAGAGAGGGAGAAAGAGAGAGAAAGAGGGGGGAGAGACAGATGCAGTAATGTGGTCATGATTTTGGCACAGTCGTCAGGCAGTGCATGAAATCCAATCCAAAGAGCAGTAGTAATAAGTAAATGGTAACAGGCCTGCACCACCAACTCTGTCAATTAAAAACGCCTTTGAAGATTACACCACCACCAAGTCTGTAAGTCTCTAATATTCAGTCAGAAAAGTGCCAGAGCTGTGCTTGTGTCTAAGAGAAATGTGTATTTTAGATGGAACATGAAATCAGAAAAGGCCGTGTGATTCTGATGGGTAGAAGAAAATTAAGCATCCATGATGTTCCAGGATGGGTTTGCTACATTTGCTTAATAACTTGGAGAAGCAAATTTCAGACTCCAAAGCTGCTTGACATCTCAAGAAAATGTAAATTTTTAAAAATAAAAATTCCCATAATCCAGGGCTTACCTTGTATACGTTAAATGCTAAGTGCCCCTGAGTAGGACTGGTGGGAAAAGAAATAAAAATGACCAACGAGCCCTGGCTTACTGTAATGCTTCCTCGAGTGGCTTTATGAAACATGGACACACATTCAGTTTTACTATGTTTACGTGTGCATTTATTGCCTTGTGTTATACTACATTTCAGTTATATTACATCTAATCTGAACACTGACATCAACCTTGATGGATCTGTGCTGACAGTCACCAAACTTGATTTTAAAAGATTTTGTTTATGACAAGAGAGAGAGCTTTTACAAATAAAAGAGTTAGGTTGTGCAAAGTGAGGTCCTTGAGAAGGGGGATCCCCAAAGATCAGGTTAAGCAGAGAAGAGTGGCACAATAGGTCAATAGGTATTGAAATCTCTGAGCAGCTCTGACTAAAAAATGTCCAGGGTTTTTATACCCCGGTTAGGGCTCGTCATCCATAAACCAGTTTCAACCAGCTGTTACCGTCATGAGGTTTGGTGCCATGAAGTCAAACAGAGATTTCAGCAGAGATTTAGAGTGTTATCTTTGAATGACGACTGAGTCGTCCTTCATGCTGACGACTTATGGTTGTATGTTCAGGAAGCTTTAAGATAGGAATTGAGATTTTAGGTGTATATCAGCGTCCAGGCCATTCGAGGCTTTAAGCTTTGAGGCCTACTGGTAGTGGGGTGTCAACAGGTCAGGATGTACTACAGTCCCCCCTGATGGGCACACGAAGTAAGTGGACATGATTAAGCGAAATATAAGGAGGTACAAGGTTTAGGAGCAGGAGCCTTGGGCACCTGAGGAGGTACGACACGGCAAGTACGATCAGAGATGATATAAACACCACCTTTGTAAAAGTTGTACGCGAGCAATAAACACCACCTTTGTAAAAGTTGTACGCGTAGCAATAGAAGTACAATGATGAAACCTGCAGATGCGAGATCGCGAATGAATCCCCTAAAGGAACCTAGAAATTAGGTCAATTTGGTGTCCCAGTCAGAGCCAAAGAAGCTCTGGTCCTGGTTCAATTCCAAGATTTTAGATTGCATTAAATTAGTGAGGCTGCAGATGGTGTGGCTGGAGGAATGTAGGTACAGTACTCCTGATAAATCAGATGGCACACCCCACCTTGTTCAGCAAGCATGATGTCTAAGACTGCCCTATTCTGCAGGACAACCTTACGCATGGAGACCAATTCATCAGATAGAGTGAAAAGTTTTAAGCATTGCATTAGAGGTTGCTTCAAGGACCTGTGTCAGTGTATGGACCTCGTGTTGGAGGTCGTAGATACCTAGGGGAGCGAATATTACATTGAAAATATCTTCCACATGGTTGATGGTTCAACGAAGGTCCACAGGAATGGTCATTAATTTAGTGAAATCAGAATTGTTTGGCATGGCAGGGAGGGCATAACCCAAATAACAGGAACCTCTCCATCGTTTAGGGAGAACTGGGTAGGTCCTGTCTCCAACCTCAAAAGGTCGTCTTTCTGCTCTTTTAGTTTATGTAGTTGAATAGTTGAATGTTTCCTTGTTTGGTCCTGCAAAATGTCCCCACTTCTGTTCATTTTCTGGTATTCCTGTCATTACGGGGACCTTGGGTCCCCACAAAGAGATAAATCCATGGCGACAGTTACACACACACACACACACACACTCCCATATTGGATCGATCTCATTGTGCATTTATTGAACTCTTAAGTAAGTGTGATGTGGAATAAGATCAGCAGTGAAACACACACACAAAAACCTCAAACACACACTTAGGCTTAAAAGCATGTGCTGCAAGGAGTTACCACAAACTGCTGGTTGAAGAGCAAATAAAACAAGCACATGCTTTTTACTGAGAGGAAAAATAATCTTCAAAACCTCAAACACACCTCCTCACCAAAGGCAGTTTGGCAGAACTTTTTTATATATCCTTCTTTTTTTTGTCTGTTACACGGTTTTATTTCTAACATATATTTACTGAATTATAATCATTTGTGACGTATGGAACATGAAATTTACTGGAAGCAATGCTGAACAAAGAACTGTATCCCAACACCATTCTTTATAGGTGGTCTTTGCGCACACGTTGTGGTGAATGTTGGGTTTAAGAAAAGGCTATTATAATTTTTATTGTGATTAAAATTACTTCCATTGTTGCTGATTATCGATCTGACCCAGTTTTGCCCTTCTTGTAGAAACCATCATGAACTTCTGCTGAAGGCTCTAGCAGAAGGTTTCTTTGAAAGTGGCTTAAAATATTTACGACGTGAAAGTTATTTACCAAAATGTTACTTGCCCTCCAGTCCTTAACTAGAAACACCTACCACACCCACACACACACACACAAGGTCCATTTGTAGTTCTGAGGTCCGGGACGTAGCATCAGCACTTCATTTAGATAATTGTAGTTGTGGATGAGTCTGAGTCTGTAAAATGACTCCCTCTCACATCTGTCATCCCTGTCATTACTGTTATTATACTTCGAGGATTGCCCTAATTCTACCACTTTCCTCCCTCTCCCTCTCTCCCTTTCTCCAGGTGTTCGTGCTGGTATGGAGGACTCGAGAGCTGCCATGGCGACAGGCTCTACACCTCCTGTTTTGGAGTCTGGGGAAGCAGGACCGCCCGGAACCAAACTCTCGTCCCGGCCCCCTCAGGGTGCCAACGGCAGTATGACACCTGTTAAGGGCTACGCTTCAGCGCCAGGTGAGTGTGTGTTAAGCAACCATGTGAAACACATCCCCTGTGTTTGTGTGGATGATATGATACATGCTCACACACATATATCTTGCTACAGTAGATGATTAAAGTTGATGTTTCCTCTGTGTGCTTCAGGCTATCCTCCACAGTCTCCTGTCTCCATCACACCTCTCATCCTTTCAGGTATGTCGCCTTGTGCTTTTTTAACAGCATGTTGTCATCTTCTTCTTCTTCTTCTTCTTCTTCTTCTTCTTCTTCTTTATCTTCTCTCCAATCACTCCAATCGAGAATCTGTGGCAGGATCTGAAAACTGCTGTTCACAAACGCTGTCCATCTAATCTGACTGAGCAGGAGCTGTGTTGCAAAGAAGAATGGGCAAGAATTTCAGTCTCTAGATGTGCAAAGCTGGTAGAGACATACCCTAAAAGACTGGCAGCTGTAATTGCAGCAAAAGGTGGTTCTACAAAGTATTAACTCAGGGGGCTGAATATTTACGCACACCCCACTTTTCATTTATTTGTTCATAAAAAAATGTTTGGAATCATGTATGATACTTCTCAAATGTACACCTCACTTGTATTGGTCTTTCACATGGAATTCCAATAAAATAGATTCATGTTTGTGGCTGTAATGTGACAAAATGGAAAAGTTCAAGGGGGCCAAATACTTTTGCAAGCCACTGTATGTTTTTTTAACCTGTGCTATTCCACTACTCATTCTTGATTTCCTAATTCTGCTGATTGTTTGTCACTGCTTTTGCATCTTAACTGTTTAAATGTATTTTTTGCTTTTGATTTTTATTTTGCTGTGTAAAGTGACCTTGGGTTTGAGAAAGATGCTATATAAATGTTCATTATTGTATTTGCTCAAATCTCAGGTGTTTTATCAGCCCAGCATGCAAGCCAGACAGATGTGTGTGTGTGGTGTGGTTTTCAGGTCAGAAGAGCACGAGTACACCGGTATCCTTTACGGTTGGTCTGACCCTCACACCATTTTCTGGGGATGTTGGCATCATCCGTTTCAACCAAGTACTGCTGAACGATGGGGGACACTATGACCCACACACAGGTACACACAGTTTCTCACACATTTTCTCACATTTCTGTTCTAAAGTGTGTATGTGAACATGTGTGAATCATCTGTGCATCTGCTGTGCAGGTATCTTCACTGTGCCCAGCGATGGACGGTACCTGTTGAGCACGGTAATAACAGCCCAAAAGGGAGCGCAAGTGGAAGCGGTTCTCTCAGTGGCCAATCGCAGCATCCAGAAGCTTGACACCTCTGGATCAGGTGGTGTGGCCTCGCCGGAGTGTCTCTGTGGAGGCTCTGCCTCTGCCAGCCTTGTGCTTGACCTTAAACAAGGTCAGAAAGTAGGGGTGGTCAGGACTTCAGGAACTCTAGCGATTTCAGCATCTACTGAGGTTCTTTCCACATTTAGTGGAGTTCTGCTTTACCCCCTAACAACTAAAAGATAACCCACAGCCAGCGGAACACAACAGTGTTATCTCTTTTTCTGGTGTATTTTGAAAAGATTTAATCTCATTTACAGGTTAAGCCCTTAAACCCTAAGGGTCTGTATGTGAGTCCTCCCTAACTACATAACTTGTCTTAGTTTTAAAAGAGTTACTGTAAATCAAACAACACTTTATTTGAAGGCTACCTACATAGAGACTTCACAATACATTCATAAGCATTGAATAACTGTTAGAAACAGTAAAGATAAAAATGTCATGCCCCATTTTAGTTTAATGTAGGTCTGCACAATGCATCGTCTGTACACCATTTCATCTCTACGCCCTTTTGTCTGTACACTGGTCTCACTGCACATTAGATATTAATATTCAAAAGAGCCTCTAGCCAATCACTTCCTTGGAATGTTCATGTGAAGGGGCGGGGCTAAACTGATGTAGGATAAGTAGGGAGATGGTATGTAAATGTGCTGGTTTTGTGAAGTCACAAACTATGTTTGTGTTTCAAAAGCTTAGTATCCATATGTAGGGGTGGTGACGCTTAGAAAATGTGCATGTTTCAAGTCTTTTTAAGTGAAGAGGTGTGATAGACCTGTTAATATTGAAAAACACTGCAATCAAAATATGTAGCTGTATTATCAAAATACTGATATTCTGTGCATATCATGCAATCCTAGCTCAATATCAACACTGTTATTTTACTTCATAAACATCTGGGGTCATATTTTAAGCTGTACTGGAATACTCAAGTGTAGAGCTAAAATCCTTTATTATTCTCTGTTTATGCCTGGGTTATGAAGCATGTGTAGGTAGCCAAGAAATGTATAATGAACATTCAAAACGACTGAATAAATAATCACGCTTGCAGTTTAAGATATTAACACCAACGTGCTTCTGTTATAAAAGAAGGATGAGTGGTGTGGTGAGCAGATTGTCACCATTTTAGAATGTTCTCCCTTTTACACTGATCTAGAATGTTCTCTCCTGTTCAGTGATCTAACAGGTTCACTCCTGTTATGACTGATCTAGAATGTTCTCTCCTGTTCAGTTATCTAACAGGTTCCATCTAGTCATCACTGATCTGTCACCCATTCACAACACTGAAATGATCTCAACAAATGTTCTCACCTGTTCTCTCTGAATCCAGAGCAGGCTTCCCATGAACACTGTTCTATGACGTTGTAGAATCAGGGACACAAAGCTTTTGTCCAAGAATTGAAATGGTTAATTTATGTAATTTGTGTAGCTTGCATTTTTAATGATGGTGTGGGTTGGATGGGGGGGTGGGATCTATTAATCACACAATTGAAATGAGATATTTGACTGAGAAGAGTGAGGACTGTGCAGAGCTGTCTAAGGGGTGTCCGTTTTTAAATGTGGGCCCATTTTTGCTATGTCTATGTTGCTCTCATGAATTAGTCTTGAGTTCCATAACAAATCTAGACATTATTTTCATTTTGGTGGCATTAACCCCTGAAGCTTACATTTTTAAGGGTAAAATTATAGTAAAGCTGATGGTGTTATCAGTTTGACTGTGTCAGTGTGAACACAGTGAGTAGTCAGCTGTTCAGTTGCTGCATTTGGTAAAAAGTGTATGAACTGCATTGAACAAAGGAAAGTCTAAGCATTTTCAGTTTTTCAATGACACGACTGCTAAACTGAGACTAAACGTCCTGTTGTAGGGATTCGACACTAAATCAATTTGTGAAGAAAGCAAATACATTACTAGTCAACAGAATGTCTTTCTGAAGGCTGTAGTAGCTTTCACCCCAATTACTTCACATCCGTGTAAATGTTCTGTCCCATTAACACTGATCTTAGAATTGTTTTAATCAAGTTTTCATTGTTTTCATTGAATGTGACTTAAAAGTTTGCCCAAAGATTTAAAGAAAAATTTGTGTTAAAGTCTGAATCATGCAGTATGTGCATGTTGGGAAGGGAGTTGTTTTTTTTTTTTTTTTTAAAGAACTGAAACAAACCTTATTTCGTTTTTAAAAATAAATGTATTGTTTGATATGAAAGTCATCTGTTTTAAAAACATGTGTACTGCTAAACATTTTTAATTACAGAAATGGTAAAAGGTCAAAATCTTTACTGCAGAACCATCTGCTGAAGCAGGTTGCTGTTTGCTCAATACAGGTCATTTTATCAGTGAGTGACAATGATCTAAACAATGGTTTTATAACTTTGTTGGAAATGACTTTCATGAAATAAAATAAATCTCAAACATCAGCGTTCTTGTCTTATTAAATATGAAGCATTTGTAATATTGTTGTAATTGCACAAATGTAGCATGTGTCAATTGCAAATAGCAAACTCATGTCCTGTTTCTACTGTGGTCAACTGAATTCACAACCTAGGAGATCAAATACAATCTCGAATCCGCAGAACAGTGTCGATACGAAGCTTTGTTAAAACTAAATAATTTTTCTGGCTGCAGCTTTCATACATATTGTACCTTTACATTCTAAAGAGCATTTGGGAACTGTGTTTGCAGTCAGTTTGTCTGTAATAATGAAGCAGGACTGTATTTAGATTAAATTAATAAGGCAGCTACACGCAATGTTATGTGTATAAAATGAATTCTAAGCTCAGAATTCCATTGCTACACATTCAACATTGTCAGCGTCAGTGTGTGTTTGTGTTAAACGTGACTTCGGAGGCAGCATTTTCCCCACTGGGGGCCTGTAAGTACAGTATTTACTACTGTGTTACCCACTATATCCTTAATATATACAAATACAGAGCAACAAATACACAGAAAAATAATCTATAGATTCAGTGCTTTAAGATTTCAAGCAAAAAAAGCATCACAACTACAGTCAGTTCCAGCCTGACCAATCAGCAGTGTTTCAGAGAAGCAGGATCTCTTCCAGGCAGACTTCAGCTACTGGCTGTCTCCAGTAGCAGAAAGAACTGAATTCTGGGTAAATAAAAGCAGCACTTTCCTCTTTGTCAACCCAAGGGAAAACATGATCCACCAACTCGTTGAGGCGAGTATACCTGCAATACATGACAAATGTAATCTTAGGTTTATTACTCAGGAGTAAAGTCCTTATTAATCTGTGACTAATATACGATGCTATTATGAGATATGATTGAGGAATTTGCGTTAAATGCACAAAAAACAGTAAACATGCTGTTTATTTGACACAATTTCACATGTAACTTGATTCTTCCTCATTATTCATTTCATTGGCTCAGAAGTGACCTTAGTGCAGTAGTCGTCAATCACCCAATGTGTCTGAGCAGAGCAATAAACTTACGAAGTCTTGTTGCCTCTGGTCAGCTCCTGGATGACCTCTCCTTTAGGGTTTACGGTGAATATGTGGCATGTGGGAACGTGCACTTGCTTATAGGCAAACACATCCTGGAAACACACACAAACACACAAATTAACATACTTCAGTGGTTCTGTTTTCCATATCAAATCTACAATCAAAGGAAGGAAGACAAAGAAATTTTCTCTACTGATGAAGTTTAGGATGCAGTTGTACTTTCCAATACACAAACCAGGCAGACACACTACTGAAGGAATATAGGTGGCTACAGAAGAATTAAGTAAGTAAGTAGTTCCAAATATATACCATTCAGTACACAGTGAAATGAAACAACGTTCCTCCAAGACCAAGGTGCTACATACATTAACAGCACACTTTACTGGCTGGCTCACTGATCTGATTAGCTGACTGACTCATATGACAGGTTTACATTTTTAAGTTAACCTAAACTATCTATTTCAACATAAAAGAGAGACAACAACAGACAACAAAGTGCATGTGCAAATGTGCAAACAAAGAGCTACAATACAACATAAAATGACAACGTAACACTTTACAGTGCAGTTTTTTTTTCCTTTAGAAAAGTGTCTGGTGCAAATGGTGTTCGTATGTACCATCGCCAATGTCCATATACTGTGCAAAATAAACTACAACATGAAATAAACAAAGAAGCACCATTTTTTGCTCTGGAGCGGCTGTGGCGTGCTACTGCCGCGCCGCCATCTTTGAAGCACACAATGAATGAACTGGCCAATTAATTTCAAATCTTGTTTCAATCAGAATTATTAGTGTGTGCACAATCACACTGGGAAGTACAACGTATAAGCATGCGGATCTAGAGCTTTGTTTGTGTTACTGTTTTCTTTCTCTGTTTAACCGAAATATTAGGCTGCCTTCGTTGCTGGATGTACTTTGATTTCTTCTGAGCATGCAAATTCATTATCAGCACAATTCATACTGGTAAATTGATTTTCCTCTTATTTTGTTTGCAATTTATTAATCTCCAGTTCCCCTCACTAGCTCAAAATCCCCATATAACACCAGCCCTAGGAAGGTAGGACCAGCATGTGCTTTCTCCAAGTCACATGAAGCCAATGCAACTAACACAACATCAAGGAACGGCTTAACACACCACTCACAGACACACTAGGGTTGAATGGGCAATTCCTGATAATAGAAGAAGCAATGCTTTGACAGTAGGAAGCCCATTGACTGGTTAAATAAGATGACCTATTCCTGTTCATTGGTTTTCTTGTTGAGTCTTTTGTGACAGACACACATTTTTTTAAAATGAATTTTCAAGCTTTTTACACATCAAATAAATGCAGTCATAGCAATGAGAAATCCTATTCTAAACAGGGAACATCAGATTAAATAGAGGACATTTCCAAGCTATCTAAAATATACTCTGTAATATGGGTTTATTGGGTTTCCAGTGTCAAAAGAGGTGTAAATACATCATGCATCAATATATCACAGTGTGTCAATCTATTGGTGATTCAACAACTTCATTTCTTGAATGTTACAAATGATTGAAATCATATGCAAAGTACAATCTGTAATGAATAAGCAGTTTGGACAATGCATGAATGGACATTAGCAAGGTCATAGATTAACATCCTTACATTACTGCGGTTTCCAAAAGCAGCGTAGAAAGGCTGAGAGTTCTGAGGGAAGAGATTCTTGATGTCTGTTAAACACTCAATCTTAAACTTTTCTGGCTTCTTCTCAATCACCTCCCTGCAAAACATGGGGAAAGTTTTAAGATTTAGTTTAAGATTTAGCCTTTGTCCTAATTAACCACTTACACTCTGAAAACTCCTGAGATTATGGCAAGTTAGTTTTATAGCAGTTAATGAAGAATTTTTAGTCACATTACTGAATACTACAAAATAAAACCCAAAGATGAATCGTAATTGAATATTACACTTGTAGTTTCAACTCTGTGTGTGTGTGTGTGTGTGTGTGTGTGTGTACCTGTGAAAAGCTGAGAACAGGCTACTAGGTGACAGCATTAATGGTCCTCGTGGTAAAATGGTTCCTCTGTCATTCACCCAATGTAAGTATCCTCGGGTCATTCCAGCCATTCCGATTGCACGTGCTGAGCAGTACAGAAACTTGTATCCATTTCTGTACATTAACACACAACCACAAACACATATAGATAAGTTAGAGTAGCACTGTGCTACACCTACATACACACACATACAACATGAGCACAGTCATTACTATGTAGAAAGACATTTGAATGTCATTGAGTGTCAGGTACTCATGTCCTCATGTCTTACTCGTTAATAGTGTGGTAGAGTTTAGCGATGCCCTGATGCGTCCAGTCTTTTCCAAGCTGTGGAAGAAACTGCCCTAAAACATCAGACCTAAGAGAAAGAGACAGTTAGTTTGTGGACAAAACTTTATTTATCCTACTGTAACCTGGTATTCAGATGATCATGATAAAGGATATCATAGGGATAAGGGATTATTTTTGTAAAGTTTAACTCTGTAAACTGTGTCTAATGTGAGCTACACTGTGAGGCAGCAATGTCAGACATCAGGACACCTATTCAAATCCGATTCTAATCAGATTTCTCTGTACTAAAGTATTGTCAGGGATGTGTAAATTTGATTCTTTGTCAGCATTTTTTTTAAAAAAAGCTCCAAATAACGTAAAAAAAAAAATCAATAAGGTTTTTGCCACATTCATGTCTAAGCCATTAATTTAAAAAGTGTACATCATTGCAGTTTGTAAACTGAAAAAATGAACTGAATACACACATCTGTTGTATAAATGGAAGGGAAGCATACTTGGTGATGGTGCCATCAATATCAGAGATGACTATCTTGTCATTCCAGTGCCAGAGATAGATGGTTCCCTCACAACGGCATGTGCCCTGGTACTGTGTGGTGATGCTGAACACAACATCATTGGGCCCTTCCTTCAGTCCCAGACTGGCCTTTTACACACATACACAGAAGCACAATTCAGCCACTTTACTCATAATACATTCTAAAGTACTTCACACACTCTATATGGCCAGTGTCCCTTACGATCTGGTCTGATGAAAGCCGTAATGACTTCTTGTAGGCGTGTGTGTGTCCCTCTGTTTGCTTGCGCTCAATAATGGCTGATGTGTTCAGCTCCTTACAATCTTCATCAGTGGAAGAGTCTGCTGCCACCTGCCTGAAAAAAATACACCTCACAAATGTTTAAATAGTATTTCTTATATTAGTGACTAGTGTGGGATTTTTTTATTGCTTAATTTATTTTTTCACAAACAAAAATAGGAAGCTTAAAATTTGTATATATAGAATTTTATTTTATTTATTTTTAATTAATTTTCGGTAAGCCAATAAACCAATATTTCATGGATCTTATGAAGCAAAGTTTAAAAAGTAACAAAAAAACTACAATGGTAAGATTAATATTTTTTTATAAAAGAGCCTTTTTTTTGCAGTATTTTAACAGTACCACAGTTAAAAAAAATTATTTCTATGGGGACAATGTTTTAAGAGCCCATTGGGAAATGATACTACATCGTCTATATTTAGAAGGCTTACCGTGGAACAGGGTTATCATGGTAGTGGGATTGGACCTTGTTGAGTAAATCTCGTGTTTCCTCTTTAGTCTCTGACTGCTGGAGATGTTTTTTGAAAACAAGTACATGTCACATGGAGATACATATTAGTTTATGTTTGTCAGTGTGTGTAGGAAGGTAAGTACCTGTTGAACACTGCTCTTCCTCCAGAACCACCAGCGATTTGTCTTTTTTGGCATTTTCTCTTTCATCCAGGCATCTTCAGCTGCCTATATTGCACACGAAAACAGTAGCCGATATCACACAACAACAGGCCTCTAAACTTCACAGCCTTTAATGTAATGAAGAGTGAAATTCAAACCTTGGGCAGATTTTTCTGAAAAGCTTGCATACTGAGAATCAGTGGTGCAGCCAAGGTCCAGTTATAATATCTGAAACAAAGAAGGTGAAAGTGGTCAGCGCCACTGATAAAAGCCACTGCAAAAAAGAAAAAATTTCTAAATAAACAGAAATTGGTTTCACTTGCCTGTTGTCAATTCTCACAACCAGGTTTGGGTTGTCAATGATGGCTGGGTTATCAGCAAACTGCTGATAGCTGACAATATGTTCCAAAAACTTCTCTATTATGACGAAACAATTTGTTATTACCAACAACACTGCACTGGAATTATGGACTAGCACAAGATGAGCAAGCAAGCAACTTCTTAACTGAGTTTCTACACAATGTGTCATAAATCAGTGTAATAAATGCATATAAGTGTATGTGGGTTATGCATTGTAACAATATTTCAGTATTTTATGTTATTTTGTTGAGTTATTTTGAGGAAAAGAAGACTTAGGAATTTATAGCTGATACAAAACGTATTACTTTAATATTAATTGTAATTGGATTAACACATGTATGTATTATACATTGATGGTTAGCCACTGTTTCTGATGTGTTTATTCTGTTTGTTCACTTAAAGGAGAAAAACAATGATCTGGCTATTTCAAGACAATGCAAGAAGTTCATTATGTTTGTAATTTTTTTTATTTTATATTCATAAAAGTTAAAGGCAATAAACACACTACCAATACTGTCACTCTTGTCGTCTGAAAAGATCCTCTGCTTGTCACACTTTTCTAAAATATCTGCTTCCCAGAACTTTCTTCAGTGCCATCCACAGTGGAGTTTTCTTCTCTACACATTTCTCAAAGTATCCTCAGGTGAGCCTGATGACTTTTAAACAGAGATAAATTGAACTTGATGCACTGTGTTTCTCAAATGGTCTTCATCTCATCTCTTCATCTGAGAATATTCATCATCTGTTGTGGTTTAAGTGGATTAACACCTCAAACGCCAACGCTAAACATACACACATGTCCCTATTCCACTGCCAGTTGGAAGTAAAACACATGAGACTAGAGTGTAGGATTTACCCAGGATTGACGTAAGGTCTACATAACCATGTTTTGTGAAGTGTTTGCACATGTGTGAAGTTGCTTGTATGTGTTTACCCTTGTTAACATGGGCATTGTCTCCAAGGCCTCCACACAGTGACAGGGACACAGCCGGCTGGTCCCCCGCAGAGTCAGACAGACATTCAGTGCCGCTATCTGCAGCAGCACTGCCCACAGACTGAGGAGACTGAAAACCTGAACACACATACATCTCCTCACACTGCCCTACAGACTCACTACACACACCCACACACACACACACACACACATACTGTATATATCACCATTTACAAAGACAAACATACACCGTATGCTCAATCTAAAACATAAGCCAAGTACATCACTGGCAATGTTGTGCTGTGTTTTTACCTTTTGGGGAAGTAACGAGCAGCGATATGTGGCTCTAAAGCATTGAGATCATCAAGGTAAATATCCTCAGGTCCCTGATGCTGACTCCTCTTCCTCACACCTTCATCATAAAAGCACACATCAGTGTATGTACAGTACTTGTTTGTTCCCATTTATCTTAGCAGTGAGTGTCTTACTCTAGCAGAAATGAAACAGAGTTCTCATTAGAGTAAATGGAAACATTTAAAAACTGTTTTTGTGTGTAGAAAGTAGTTGATATGTTTTGGGCGCTGTTAGAACGGCACAGGTTTTGGCGATTCCCCCTCACTGCAAGTTAAAACCCATTTAAATAAGGCCATTCCTCTGCCAGTCCACCAGAGGGAGACACTCACCCATCGAGGTTCTGTTTCACCCTTTTTCTGAGCATTTTATTATATCCCTTTTACTTTTACACATTTTAAACATTTTTTATGGGGCGGTGGGGGAGGGGGCAGCAAGATAACCACAAATTTCTGTATGTCAAGGACCCCCTGTAATGGATATTGACTAACCTAATGTACCTTAATGTATGCATTTTCACCAACGTTTACCTCTTCGTTTAGTAGATGTGTCAGGTTTAGAGGATTGCTGCTCTTCACCGACATTCCCCAGAAGACGAGCTGCGGCCTGGGGCACACAAACAGATATCCTTCTTCCTTCCACCGAACCAGCAGAATCAGTTCTAGATGTGGAGAATCTAGACTTGAAGGTATGGACTTCAGTTTTGGATGTGTGAGATTCTGTCCAGTGTACATGCGACTCTGATTTGCTTTCTTGAGTTTGAAACTTGAATGGATGAAGATCAAAATCAAGTGTTTGATTTGTGTGAGCATCAGATCTATGTAGGTGATGCTGAAACGTAGGATCCACTTGGCTTATACTAGGATCTGGCATTGAAGTACGACGTTGCAGTTGCTGAGTGGGAAATGCTGATTTGGCAGAGGGAGGCTGAGCTGGTTGTATGGGGGTTCGGGGTTGAGGTTTAACGATGACTGGCTGATCAGCTGCTTCATGCTGTTGTGTTCCTGTAGGTATGACATCTATGCTGTTGATGACACGGAAATGAGTACTCTCTGATGGCGTAATGCTGACCATCTTCAAAGGTTCTGTCCAATCTGTACAGCTGAACTGCAAGTATGTTTCAAAGGAAAAAGATTGCAAACATGTTATGCTTTGTATTAAGGTAACTGTAATGGTCAAGAAACCTACTTTACACAGTTTCCCCCCTGTTCACCAATTTAGTCAGTCAATGGCTCTTGAAGAAAAATGGGCTGCATGGTTGAGTTGCCAGAGGAAAGCAAATGCCTCAAAGTTTCCCACTTACAATATGCCAAACAGCAAGTCTCAAACCTTCTGGTACAATGTCATTTGGATTCATGAGACTAAAACTTTTTGGCCACAATCATAAACACTATATTTGGAGAAGAGTCAACAAAGCCTATGATTAAAGGTACAGCATTCCTACTGTAAAACAAGGTGGTCGATCGCTAAAAATTTGCCCTTGTCAGTCCAGAAGCTGCGCATAGGACGTACTTGGACATTCCAACATGACAATGATCCAAAACACAAGACCAAGGCGACCTTTTTAAGGCAAAGACCTCAAACTCGCCGTTCATGCAAGACAGAATTTACAGGAGCTGGAGGTGTTTTGCAGCAAGAATGGGCAGCTTTACCATCTGAGAAGATAAAGAGCCTCATCCACAATTACCACAAAAGGCTTCAAGCTGTCATTGATGGGAGCAATACACGGTATTAAGAACTGGGGTATGTAAACTTTTGATCAGGGTCATTTGGGCAGTTTGTGTTGTCATTATGATTTTAAAAAACGTAAACACAGTTGATTGATAATAAATGGCTTCAGCCAAACACTAACCATGAGTGAAAGAAGATTTTTTGTGTCATCAATCTTATTCTCTGGAAAATGGTTAAGAAATCATAAATTCTGTTAGGGTATGTAAACTTATGAGAACAACTGCAGTTAGCATCTTCCATTTATTTCTCATAAAGAAAGGCCTAAAAATGAGTGGGGAAGCTGGACTAAGTATAAAACCAAAAGAGGACTGTTAATTTAAAAAGTGCAACACTGACTACCCACTGAAAGTGAGCTAAGAGAGAAAGGTGAGCGACTATGTTTGGACCGTGCAACTTCTATTCAGTTTAAAACATCATCAGAGTAAGGTAATGTATTTTTAAAGCATTTTTATTGTTGGTACATCATTTTCACTCAGTCATTTTAAAAGTAATTTGCACGCCAAAACAGTGTGGGCACCCCTGTGCTAGATCATGTTTGGGTGTGTTCACTAAAGAAAGTTTTTTTTTTCCCATAAACTCTCACACGTTTCCAGTCTCTTTTGCGATCTCTCTTTCTGTGAGGTATGGAATTGCTCGATGGAAACTGCTCATCTCAAGAACTCAAGTGCTGTAAAACCAGGTCTGAGATCATGTTTTGGTAGGGATTGGTCAAGTCGGGCCTTAGAGCAGCTGCTACAGGCTTCAACTTCCTACCCATGCAGACTTCCAGACAAGACAGTTATGGGGCAATGTAGCTAACAAATAATGGAGGTTAGTACTGCACCAATATTTACTCTGCAAACTGCCTTCATCAACATATACATACTAACCTGATCTGCTTATGTTTTTTCCGAAACTGTATATTCTAGATGGCTTCTGAGCGGCTGCTACTAAGGCTTTTATTGTTGATACTTTGTGGTATTGAGAAGATTCAGTATCACAATATTTCCCCAGATGATATTTGAGTTAATTAATAGGCAACAAAGCTAATTAAACAAAGCTGAAACTTTGCATGATGCCATTTATAATTTAGCTTTTAGTTAGTCCATTATTTGTAATACAATTCTGATGAAGAAAATTTTAGATACTAAACATGTTTTGATTAACTGTATTGGAGTTAAGTAGGACAACATCAAACTGCTGCTTTCCTCAACCAGATGTTACAAGCTGTCAGTGCAGTTCTTCATTTGCGACAAACAAATTACTTGGTTTCCATGCATCACTGCATCATTATTTTAAAATATTGAGCTTGTGCACACTGATTTGTCCTGGTTGGATGCCGTTTAGTCCACCACTGTCAGAAAGCTGAAGTTACACCCAGTGATCTCATGTTGTGTCACATGCACTTGTGTTATTAAAATTATGATGTATTGGGAAAAATGCAACTTTCCATTTTGACTTGTACATGTGCAATCTGCTCTGACATAAAATGGTCAAAAATGCATTCCAATGAAATATGAGGTACGATTATGTTCAATGAGCTCCTACCTTGGTGGCCTCTGGCATTTCTCCCCAGGACCACTGCATATGAGAGTGATCCCGCATGGTGCTTTCTGATGACCTCACTGCCAGTTCGGAGTCACTCTTAGGAGAACTTGGCTCTGATGTGCATCTGCTGGAAAAAAAATACTGTAAAAATAGGTTTGCATGTGGCATAAGTGTGTGTCTGAATTTTTATAATGGACTAGAATGCAGCAACAATAGCATGCTGTACACTTTTGACTCCATCATATACGGCTTGAAGTGTATAGAAACTGAGGTGGAGTATGTGCGTGTACCTGTCTGTGGCCCAGTCTCCATCAGAGAGGGGATAACTGTCCAAGAGGTGCTGTGAAAGATTCTGTCGTAGTTCAGCTGTATCTTTTATTGAAGAAAATGATGAAGCTGCCCTGTTAACATGCACAGACACCTACATTTAATTTACATGATCAATCAGCAGACTCATTGTTCATTGTTTCAATGTCAAAAAAATGGAAAAACATGGCCAAAATGTAAAGGGTTTTTTCAGCAAAACAAGACTGTACATAATAACTTTATCAAATTAATATCATGAGCAAATATATTTTCATTAATTCACAAACACAAACGTAATATTGATTAAACTGGCCCCACTCAAAACCCATCATAAATGAGTGTGAATTACTGATTGGTTGCAGCTGAGCTTTGCTCTTCTTTCCTCTGTTCAGTCGTTTTGTGTTTTTTCCTTCTTCTTTTCTTCTTTTTCACCACTCCACTACCTCCTTCCTCTATTACTCCGCTCTCCTGGCATGGTTCCGACACGCGCGAGTCACAGCCCCAGAACACTGACTCTTCAGTTGGGATTGGCGAGGTGACCAGATGAGCAGGGATTGTTTCCTGTAATTACCGATACTGATCAGGATTTCCACTAAGGCTCCACCACTACAATTATGGAGGCGTGAGTCCTTAATATGACCCTTAATATGAGCATGTGTTCACCAACATACATATAACAATCAGCCATAACATTAAGACCAGTGACAGATTAAAGTGATTAAGTGAAAGTGACTATAGGCCATTGTGAACAAACCCCATTACACCAAGTGTGTTACATCAGAATGTGACCTCTGCATTTATCCCATCCACTCATGGAGCAAGGTAGCAGCTGTCAGCCGTGTCCAGGTAGCAGTGTAGCATGTTGGTTCCTTGCCCAAGGGTACATCAGTGGTAGCTGGGTCGGAACCTTCGACCGTCTAATCACAAAGGTACATTTCTAATCACTAAGCTACCACAGTCCAATGACAAGGTCATGGGCACCCAAGGTTCGTTAATGCATGTCAGTATTAAAGACAAGGTCATCCGGTCCAATCCCAAATGTTACATTTACATTACATTTATTCATTTGGCTGACGCTTTTAACCAAAGCGACTTCCAGGTTCAGGAAACAATCAAGCATAAATTCAGACACGACAATACTGATGTGCGAGTTACAGGGA
>JBBIGC010000013.1:14795933-14810949 GCA_037576955.1 Lepidarchus adonis | reverse complement strand
TCCAATATAATTTATCACTTCAAATAAAAAGTAAATACATTAACTAACTTTGGAAAAACACTGCATTTTTTATATGCACATCCAGGTGGCTCTTTAGTCTGTTCAGCTTTGTTGGCTTAAACTTAGGACAAAGCGGGAAATGATACAGACGGCAGCATGTGCTGCATCTAATTATTTCTGGTAAAGCACCATCAGTTAGATTTGAAGAATGCATCTGTAATATTAAACAACATGCTAATTAAAAAAAAAAAACACACACACAATTACAATCACATCTTTAAATTTGGTCACCATGAAGAATTAGGTCAAAATGAGATCTTATCATCAGCTAGTGGTCCTTACAGCTAGTCCTTTTAAATATACTATGACCTGTTGAAATATTGCACATATCACCTACCTCACTTTAGTGATACTCTAAATAGAGTCATATATCAAAATGTTCATATTGAACTCTTTATTGAACCTGCTAGAATTCCAAAACTAATTATACACTCTCCACTCTCCAGTGTGAGAGTAACGTTTGATTGCTTTGCATGATCAAATGCCAGAGTATCACATTATTGTTTGGATCAATCCTGTTAAAAACTGAACCAAAAATAGAAAGCTGTAGTAACTATTCTGCAATACATTAAGAGAGGGCTTGTGAATCATTCATTCTCCATTGTCCACAGTAACATCAATTAAAACCCTATTCATTTATTTTCTGAGTTTAATTCACTCACTATCCTTTTTAGCATCAGAAACTGTATGATGCTCCGTTTAGTGTAGAACAATTTATATAGATTCACACTTCAGTACTACTAGTATTAAAGTTTGTGGTTTGATACTCTAAGAGGGTCCAATCTTATCCCCACAAGGTTTTCATTCCAAACAAGCGGTTGCAGACCTGACTCCACTCATTTAAGTCCGTGTCAGTCTTTAGACACTGAGTATGTGAGCTCCTGCTTTATTGGATTGAAAACCCACAGCCACATTGGCCACTGGACACATTGCTGAAGAGGATGTGTCCTTTCATTCTGAAAACCACCAGGGGTGCACAAACTTTTGCACATGACTGTAAATCAAAGCAGAAATGAGCAGGAAACATGAAACTAGATATTTGCTGCAAACATGAAACATGACATACTAATGCACAGAGTTGCTAAAACCATAAAGATTAATACCTGACTAATTAGACTGAACCTTATTGTGAATTAATGCTGATACTTGTGTGCTGTAGATATATTCAACACTTTTATCATATTGCTTATGTAGTACAGAGTATACAAGTAACAATAGATGTATATTAGTGTTTAAAATGTATGTTTAGGTTTATAGTTTCTGTTTTTGATTGTGATTCTGATTAATTATCAACAAAATAAGAAAACTACGTTTAAAGGGAATTAATTACTTAATTTATCTTTTGCCACAGTAGTTATTAGATCATGTGACCATCAAGTCAAACACGGCGTATGGCTCTGGGTGTTCTTAATCCTGCGGTTTTTAATTAATTTATTTTTATTGTTTTAATTACTTATTGTTGTGGTTTTTGTTAATTTATTTAAATATTGTTATTTTAAAATAAGTATACAAACACACAAATACATTTATAATAACGGCGACAAAAAAAGAAAAGAGAGGAACTTGCATTTATGTAGGTACATATGAAGTTAATGATCATTGTCCACTGCCTATAGATAGATAGATAGATAGATAGATAGATAGATAGATAGATAGATGACATCATAAAACTACAGAAGATTTATACCATTTTACCTGTTGTAACCCACTGTGTCATTTTCTCTCAGTGCGGAGAAAACATGAGCTTTTTGGAAGAGGAATCGCAAGAGCACCTGGAAGTGAAGTTCTTGCAGGAACGAAAATGGCTGGAGCAGAGAGCATGGACGACATGATGGACATTTGGAGCTGCGTGCTCAACAGCCGGATAGTGCGCTTCAAAACACAATGGTTGATGGAAGAGGTGACGCTCTGGAAGGTGAGGAGATTTATTTGTTGTCTGAGAGTGTTATGATAGAAAAATGAGTGTAATTGCTAATGAATATCAGAATGAATTATGATCTAATAATCTGATCTCACCAGCACTACTTAAATGAGGTGCACACAGGATCAGACAATGTTTATTGTTTATTCAGTAAAATCAATGTATGATAAATTACTGCAACATCACAGTGTTATTAGTTGATTGTTTAACATAATGAAATAATTTACTGCAGATCTAAAGGAGCTGTTCGTCAGAGAGAGCCAGATCAAGGAACAGCGGTTGAGGAAAAAGGAGAAAGCTCTGAAACTGGCCATGGAGGAAGTCAGGGGGATGTTTCATTAACACCAGAAGCAAAAAGAGGAAATCCAGACTATACAGGAGGAACTCAAGAAAAATGTCCTCAATGAAGAAACCATGCAATGGAAAACAATTGCACTGGAAAGCAAAAAGAAGCTAAAGCGCTACATAGAAAAATATGGAATTCTGAAAGAGAAGGTAGTGGAGACCCAGAAGACTGAAGGCTTATTGAAAAGTCTTTCAAAGTTTCAGTCTCAGGAAGAGAATGTTTCTGTTGTGGAGACACAGAAGGAGAAAGAGAGACAGGAGGGGTTGGACAATGAAAGAACAATACCTCAGAAAATAAAAAAAATGCTCAAGAAAAAAAGGAGACACATTGGCTTGGAAACAGGGAACATCAAAGAAGAAAACGAGGAGATTATAAAAGAGCAGCAGGCTGAGGGGGCATTGAACATTTGTAAAGAGAGACATGTGACAGAAAGACTGACTGAGGTAGAGGAGAAGACTGCAGAAAAGAAAAAGAAGAGAAAAGAGCAAAATGTAGTGGAGATGAATAAGGCGAATAGATTGGCGGAGGAGAACACAGATCAGAGGAAGAGAAAAGAGCAGAAGAGGGTTGAGAGAGATCTGGGAAACACTTTGTGGGTGTTTTATTGTGGTGTTCTTCTTCTTGATAGAATCAAGCTCTCAACCAATAAATTCACAAACTGAATTAAAGAAAGTTCACAACATCGTTTGGAGTAACAACAGACCCAGATTGCAGTCAGTTTATTCTGAAACAACTGCATTAACAGAACAATCTACAAAGTGTCAGATTCCAGACATCTTGTTAGTAGGAAGCTACACAAACATCATTTCAACATTAGCTTCCAGTTTCTGGAGAAGACAGAGCTTTCAGATAAAATACAATAAAACAATCGGGAGAAATCTGACTAAACTGAAGGGGAGGATAAACACACAGGACTGATGACACATGATGAATATGTTGAACTTCACAGACGTCATTTTAGTTCAATATCTGCACAAAACAACTATTTAAAACAACACATAAAATCAAATTGTATTTTTATGTGTGTGGTGTTATTGCTCATGAATGAACATCTGTCAGAGAAACAGAACCAGAGTGCGTTGGAGAACAGCAATAAAGTGAAGGTTAATAATTGTGTGTTAATAATAATATATTTGTGTTAATAATAATATATTCATACTGAAAACATAAATGGGAAATATTGTAGGTATTTGACACTAATGACAGGGAAAGTAATTGACCTACTACCTAATTAATCATGCATTCGCTAGTTGGCAAACAGAAACATTTCCCCAATAGCGATTATTAAAGTACTCAAGCACAATGTCTTCATCATATTCAGCTTTTACTACCATTTCCAAGACAAATATTGATTATTCTTATTAAAAGCTGATTGTTTCCTGCGCTCTTTCACTGCTCCAGTGTTGTCAGCTCTTCTGCTGGTGCCTCTGTGAGGGACTCTGCTTCTGTTTCAGGTAGAGCTGGAACTATGGGTTTGGTTTCTGGTCCAGGTGTAACAACAGGTGGTGTTGTGGGCGTGACCTCCACTGACTCTGCCTCTCCAACAGGTAGTTTCAGAATGACAGAGTCTGGGAGAGACAGTGTTGGTAACTTGAAATAAGGAAACTTTAAATCTTTTTTGTTTTACACCATTTAACAGTACCAGGAAACATTAATGTAATTTTTTAATTATTTCTTAATCAATAGAAAAACTTATAGGAAAAAGGAAAGTTTTTAGGTTCTTCTAAACAAATTTTAAGTTAATTTTAATCATTCTCTTGTACAGCTACTATTTCAGACCCTTTTATCTTTATCCAGCAGTTGAATATATCTCACCTTTCCTCCTTGTTACTTTCTTCTTCTTGGTTTTCTCCTCCACCGTAGGAACAGGTGAAGTGGGAGGGAGAGGTGTTGTAGAAGTTGGTGTTGGTGGAGAAGGTATAATGGAGGTGGCTGGTGTCAGATGTTTTGATGGTGTTAGAGGTTTAGACAAAAAGGCAGTGGGAACAGATGATGAGGGTCCAATCACCACATTACCTTCTGCATCAGCCAGATATGAAACCACACCTAAATCACCCATGTTCTCGGTCACATTCAGCTGCAGAGACAGTGATAGAGAAATACAGTTACTTACAGGGAACTCACTGCTAGTTGATTTTTAACAGGACAAACCTAATTGTCTATTATTGTAGATTATTTTGAGTAGGAAAAATGCATTCAGGGATGTTATAGGTCTGGGCAACCCTGATTGTTTTATGAAAAGCCCCGGATCTCAAATATTACAGTGGAAAATGTGAGTAATATTACATATTACAGTGTATTACACTAAAATATTACAGTGCCTATGTGAGTAAAGCCATTTGCAGGTCTAAATGCTTCTTCAGATCTCAAACGCAAATGCAAAAAAGGCAAATACAGGGCGTTCTCGACTTACATCAATCGTTCCGAGTGCAACGTTAGACAAAACCCACTTAAATAAGCACCAACGTGTGTAATGCCCTGGGGCCATTCCTCTGCCAGTCCACCAGAGGGAGACACTCACCCACTTGAGCCTCTTTCACCCTTTTTTCTGAACATTTTATTATATCACTTTCACTTTCACACCATTAAAAAAAATAAAAAGAGGGGGGGGGGGGGTGGGTGGAAGATGGAGGCAGCGGTGTAACCACAGATTTCCATAAGTCGAGTATGACTTTAGTCGAGGACCCTCTGTAATCCTTCATGCTATTGCTTTTCTTGAAATATTCCTACATTTCCCTAAATATAGTTGTTTACACTGGTGCATTCACAGAGACATGACGACAGCTTTACCCTCCACACCTATCAACTTAGACTGGAATTTTCAATCGTTCACTCTGAAGGTCTGGGTAGCAGATGGGAAGCTGTAAGTGTTGTAGCAAAGATACACATTCTCCAACAAACACACAAAATGGAACTGTCACAATTCCTCCTTTTCTTTAAACGGCAGCACTCAGTAAGTTATATTACATCTGCATCAACATTTTTCATTTAGGGCTGGGTGATATGGCAAAAATATCTTATCACAATACTTTGAAAAACACGATTTGTCACAACATGTATTTTTCCATTATCTCTTCAAATAAAACAATAAAAAAGTGCAGCAATACCATTTTATGTCAACATTTTAATACAAATGGTTTCTATTTTGTGTTTCTCACACCAATAAGACAATAAGATCACTTAAGCTCTTTTTTTTAAATGAAACAGGAAGTACTGATGATATATACTGATGATACACGATACACCCAGAAAATCACGTTTTATAACAACAATGATAAATATCATATTGTCCAGGTCTAAATTCATGACTGATTTAAACATACATCAGCATGTTTAAAGGCTTGTTTCAATAAAAGAATTCCATAAAGGCTTCTTTTGTAAATGTTTGTCTCTCAGAAAGTGTTACAGCAACTGCAGCTTGTTGAAATTAATTATGAATTTCTATACAAGTGTTATGAAAGGCTTAATATACAGGTGATGTGTAGCTCTATGGTTGCTGCCTTTTTATATATACTTTACATTCTGTAGATATTTAATCACTAAAATGTTCATTTTAACATGCATTAACATTAACATACATATGTACTATACATTTACTGTTTAAGTAAATTAAGTAAACTGCTCATCATGATAACTGCAATATGTATATAATACACTTGATTTGTATGATATGAGGATTCAAATTCCAAACTCTTACCTTACAGCATAACAGATGAAGTCTGAAGATAAACACACAGTGATTATGGTTTTGTCTTTTTGTCCTTAAATGTCTTATTTAAATGTTGCATTGTCTGGGAATAGTGCTTACAGTATCTGACAAAAGTCATACCCTCATACATCTCATGGGACACCACTGAAGATATGACACTTTGATACAATGTAAAATAGTCAGTGTACAGCTTGTACAACAGTGTAAATTTACTGTCCCTTCAAAATAACTTAACACAGCCATTAGTGTCTCAACCTTTGACTACAAAAGTGAGTACACCCCTAAACGAAAATGTCCAAATTGTGTGGCTACCCTTATTTTCCATTCTTTTTTGCCTTAACTCTCTTGGGCATGGATTTGGACAACAGGCCTTCAGACCAGTTTGATACAGTGTGCGGCGTATGGTCTGAGCACCGTCAGGCTGACCACCCACACCTTCAACCTCTGCAGCATTTCTGACACCACTCATGTGTCTATTTTCAAAAGAAAACCTCTGGTTATAATGCTGAGTATGTGCACTCAATTTCTTTGGTTGACCATGGCGAGGCCTGTTCTGGGTGGAACCTGTCCTGTTAAACAGCTCTCTGGTCTTGACCATGGTGGAGGTTGGAGTCTGACTGTTTGAAGGTGTGGACAGGTGTCTTATACAGAAATAAGTTTAAACAGGTGCCATTAATACAGGTAACGAGTGGAGAATAGAAGTAACAGGTCTGTGATTGCCAGAATTCTTGCTTGTTTGTAGGTGCTAAACACTTCATTTCTGCACCATTATACAAATATATCTCTCACAGTTTAAGTGATCCTATGATGAACATTACAGATCTCTCTCATCTCTTTAAGTGGGACAACTTGCAGAATCTTTGTTTTTTAATAATCTTTTTTGCCCCACCTTTTTGAGGGGACAGTAAATTTACACTGTTATACAAGCTCTACACTGACTACTTTACATTGTATTAAAGTGACATATCTTCAGTGTTGTCTAATGATAAGATATAATAAATATTTACAGAAATATGAGTCAAGTCAATTGAAGTGAGTTATTATGCCTAAGGGGCAGTTTTTCAGTTGTAGAATGTTATGTACTGTATAGTTAAAAATCACCATTTCACCACTAATACAAACTAACTGATCAGTGAGAGTTTCTAAAAATGATGATGAACTCATTCCACTATATTTAAGCTAGTGTATAGTACAGTAAAAGTCATGAGCTCTGTGAACCTTTAGAAAAATAAATGTAAATGCTAAATGTACACTGTCCAAGAGATATATCAGCAATGTATTTCTTTTTGTTTGGGATGTTGGTGTGACTGTTGCTTTGACCTGCTGCTTAGCGTTTGTTCTTGATTCCATGGTAACTATCTATGAACTATGCTAAGCTAATGTGTTCTGGATTAATTCTGTAATACTAATTATGAGACCATTATTTAATTGATGAATGTAGGAGAAAGATGAATTTTTTTTATATGATAGAACAACTTTATGCTCAACAAATAAAAGGGTAAAGTTGTGTGAAGAAATAAGTTTAAAAGAGTAAATGGCTGTCATGCCATCTATTTGCCATCTTGAACTCTGGGTAATATTTTTTTGTGAAGACTACCTACATAAGGACTATCAAACAAATAAGTACTGCAAAACAATTACAAAACATTGTTTTAGTTTTCTTAAACCACTCCTGTAATCGCAAGACAATGTAGGATAAATGGTATCATGATAAGTGGTGCTCTTAACTAGACCACTACCATACAAGCTCCATTATTGGGTGAAGATACTTTGCAACAGTGTTATAAATGGAACAAATGTCTATCATTTTAGTTAAAGGCACCTTATGTCAACACAATGTCATTTTCTTATGATTATGAGCATAAGTTTTTCATAAATACTGACTTTATCTTCAGAAATATTGTATTTGATACAAATGCACAGTAATGAAGCTCCTCTTAATGTAATCTTTGGTTGAAAAATCCCTCTAAAATTGTGACACTCTTGCTAAGCCTCAGATTGTCTTTCTTTCTTCTGTGCATTTCATTCTCTGTTTAGATAATGTGTTTGACAGGCCATATAAGAAAAGCACCATAGTAATAATGGTATTAGTAATAATGTTGAAAAGCATAGTCTTTACAGTAGTTACTCTGTGTGTTTTCATGTCTGTGTGACAGTTTGACAGAGACTGTATGTGCATGCGTGACAGAGAGATTATGTGTGGAGTTCAAAGCTGGGCCGTCCTGTGCTCAGGTGTCCAGAGGAGTGTCATCCGCATCAGGTGCAGGACTGTGAGTGAGGAAGGTTGAGAGTGAGGTGGATGGAATAAAGGAGAGCAGAGAGGAAGTAGGCAAGAATGTGACACACTGAAATCACACAGAGAGGAAAGTGAGGGAATATGTGCTCCGTTTATTGGAAACAGGACAGACAGCGTGATGTCATCACAGAATGACATAGAAGAGTGGCACTGAAATCTTAAAGCAGTGTGATAAGTACAAGGGAAGTAGTGCTGCACCCTATGCAATGTAAAGGAGGTGCTACTGAAATGTAAGAGGGTGTGATGTTATAATACTGTGCAGTGATTTATTAATGTGTGATGAAACACCAAAAAGCATAATGTACACACACTGATAACTATAGTTGAAACAGCAAAATGAATCAGACCATCTGGAGCGCCAATTTTCCCTGCAGAGCTTTAAAGTATTCATGCACAAATCAGTGCTGTGGTTCCTTCCCAGTAAAGCTGTGACACACACAAACACACACGAACACAACAAAAGCTAGAACTAAAGTGCAGAGCACACAACATTATGGGCTAATATTGAGAGAGAAACTGGGGAGCTGCCACTAAGATGAGTCGCTTGAGTTCAAAGGCCATATTTGTTCAGATTCAAGGTAATTAGCTATAAAAAGTGGCATAGGACCAAATAAGGGGTTAGCAAAGTGTCAGGATTGGCTATGAAGATCTACATATTACAATGATAATTTGAAATATTTGACTGGGGTTCTACTGAGGTGGTTTGATAAAAGATTGGACCAAAACAAACCTACACCCTCTTTTTAGCAGCATTTTGTAACTTCTCCCCACAAAACATTTGGCAATCCTGTTTTAATGAAGGGTTATTTGACATGTATGTTTGCTAGAATATTCCTGTCAGTTCCTGTCAACCCCCTCCTTTGAAGGTTTTGATACTTGACCTTTGTACATATTTACTTTAATAAAATCACAAGCTTGGTTGTGCTCGTCGTTTTCTACTTTTTCTTGCCAGGCTCATCATCAGGGATGAAGACACTTACAGTGAAGTCGCCGCTCTCTGTGCCGTACTTGTTCTTGACCAGAATGCTGTATTTGCCTGAGTCGCTGGTGTTGACGGTGGTGATGGTGAAGCTAGCAAACTTGCCAGACTCAAACTTGAGGATGTAGTGATCGTCTGACACCATCTCTCTTTCATTCTTAAGCCAGGTCACCTCTGGCACTGGGTCCCCCCAGATATTACACGTCAGGTTCAGTGCCTGGAGCAGAACAGGTGAAGGCAGAGACATTTACAAAGCAATATATCATTTTTGTATTACAATTTCCTGGGGGAAAAGGCTTACCCTGGACAGGAGGCCAATCCATTACAGGGGAACACACACACACACACACACACACCTATGGGCCATTTAGAGTGGCCAGCCAGTCTAGACCATAAACTTTTGGACAGTGGGAGGAAACACAAACACAGGGAGAGCTTGTGCACTACACAGAAATACATTTTTGGTCGACCCAGGGATCAAAGCCAGGACCTTGTCGCTGCCAGGCATCAGTGTCAACCTCTGAATTACCCTGACGACCTGTTCTTATTCTACAACAGATTTACTATATGTGAGGGGTTTTTAAAATTGGGATTTTATCTAGAAAACAAAAAGTATCATTTTTTCTAGTTAAATGCAAAAACTTTGAAGCTCAATGTCAACCCAAAATACAGACAGAGCCTTATAAGGAGAAATGTCTATTTAGGTTAATGTCAGTTATTATGAAAGGCTTATGTGGGTTTCAAAATCTCATCATACATTCATAACACTTGTTGATTTAATAGTGGGGCTACAAGCTCTGAACCAAATACTAGCACTGTTAGTATTACAGATTTACCATTACATGTTACAGTCACAGCTTGGCCTACATTACATGGACCATCACATGGTCTGAAATATATGGTCGAACATAATTATGCGGCAATACAAAGTAAAACATTATGTGATTATTTTTAGGCTACATATAGCTAAGGGCAGCAAATGATTGAAACATGACTTTGTGCAGCACTAATGTAGAGGTAAGAGTGGGTACCTTGCCCTCCTGGATGGTAACTACATCAGGGAGACCTCCTGCCACACGAGCTCGATCTGTAGAAAGAGAAAATTATCTAAACTTTACTGGAGCTATGTGTTTTTTTTCTGTGTGTATGAGAGAGTGTGTGTGTGTGTGTGTATGTTCAGTTAAGTGAAAAAAGTGAAAACCTTTTATAATGACACTTATGCACATTTTAATTATTGTTTATAATTCATTTAGCTAAATGTAATATATTGGGGAAAGTACAAGTACATTGTGGGCTGTGTAATACTGTATAATAATACTGTGTAATACTGTATAATAATACTGTGTAATACTGTATAATAATACTGTGTAATACTGTGCAGTATTTGCAACATGCCATATTTAAGTTTGTTCCCTGTGTTATTAGTGCTTATTATGTAATAGAACATATTTTTATTTCAGACAATGAATCAGACATGTACTTTGACAAAGATTATTCAACTTGTACATACTGGAACAACTGTAAGTCAAAGTATGTGTTTACTCACTTCTTTCTGCAATGGCTGCCGCTCTGAATGCAAAAAAAAAAAAAAAAAAACAGGAAAAAGGGGGTAGAAGGTACATTAGTGAAACATCAGAATATTTGCACCTGTATTGTAAACACCACATGTGGAGGCACAGGACTTACTTGAGTCTCTGGAATTCTGCAAAGGCGTCGTCATATGCTGAAAACATGAGGAGAGAGAGAGAGATGCAACATTACAGTGCTGTCGTTTGCCAATTGCCAGTGTGTGTGTGTGTGTGTGTGTGTGTGTGTGTGTGTGTGTGTGTGTGTGTGTGTGTGTGTGTGTGTGTGAGAGAGAGAGAGAGAGAGAGAGAGCATTAGTGTGTGTTTACCTTGTCCAGATAGCTCTACTGTTCTCCTCAAGCCGCCTTTCCCATCGAAGAACTCAATAGCGTATTTGCCCTTGTCTTTCTCTGTGGGTTCAGAAATCTGCAACCACAGCTGCTCTCCCACCACACCACTCGTAATGCGATCAGTGAATGTTATAGCAGCATCTCTAAATAAGAGAGTGTTTAAATACACGCTCAGCTACTGTACATCAATTAAAACAGCCACAAAAGACTAATATTCCTCGGCCATAAAGAAACCACACACACACCACACACACACACACACACACACACACACTCTTACTTGTGGTGCCAAGTAACATGAAGTTCATCGTTGTAATAGCTGACGAAGGTATAGAGGCGGATGCCCTGCTCTGAGCTCTGGATCTTCAGTGGAGTGGAGGAGTTTGCTGTACAAACACACACACACACACAACACACACACCATCATCAACAGTGTAGTTCACAACACACACACCATCATAACAGAGTAGTTCACTCAGAACTAGTAGTGCGAACACTAGAATATCATTAAACCAATTAAGGTATTCACTTTTTAATAAAGTTTATTTCATATATTGTTGTTTTCACACCAACTGTTTTCTTATGTTTATTTTTTTTTAGGATCATATCATATTTTAATTTTACCTTCATTATTATGTTTACTTTGCCTCATAGCTCATCTAGATGCCCCAGTCAGATTCCATGTTTTGCTGATTTGATTTTTATTGAAGTGAAAGTGACTATTTATTATTCAATCACACACAAAGTGCATCACAATGAAATTTGACTTCTGCATGTAACTCATCACACATGCACAAATGGAGCAGTGTAGTAGGGACAGTATTTTGCTCAAGAGTAACTCAGTGCTGACTGTAAGACCACCACTTCCCCATGACAACTCCTCTAAAAATGCACAATTACTGTTAATTGCTTAAATGAACATGTTTGAATAAAAAAGCATAAAACACAATTGCAAAGGTTATGTTTTAATAAATCTCTAAAGTAAGAGGTGTAAACAAAGACAAAATAAACTGTGCTGCACCCAATGTAACATAATAAAGTTGAGATTACAACTCTTACTACCTACTTTAGCTGATTCATTCGGTCATTGTTTTTTAATATAAGTTATAAGTTGTTTTTCAGGTTCATTAAAGGTCCATATCATAAAAAAATACTATTTTTATATTTAATATTGGACATAAACATCATTAAAATTTTAAAGTACAACAGTTATGGCCCTGCCGATTCATTATACAAAGGCCATTTCAGCCTGGACAGCTTTCTGAGTCTTTACATGTATCTTCACAAATATCAATCTCATGGGCAGTGGTGGACTAGTAGTTAGGACCTTGTGTTTGTGATCAAACAGCTGCAGGTTCAAGTCCTGGCCCATGCACCACTGATGTACCCTTGAGCCAGGTGCAATCCCGCTACACTGCTCCTCTGTGCTGTTGATAGCTGTCCGCTGCTCCATGTGTGAATGGGTTAAATGCATTGGTGTGATGGGGAAAGTTCAGAATGACAAATAGTAACATTTATTTAAAAATCACTTCACTCTCAGCAAACAGGAGCACCACTAAAATCTGCTGCTGTCTTACCAATAACACTGAAGACTTGGTTCATCAGGTCCTTGAATCCTACAGATTTGAGAAGAGATATACGCTGGTTACTTTCACATTGTGTGTTACAGCTACAGAGGGAGAAAGAGATAAACAGAGTGAGTCACCTTGGTCAGTCAGATTGAGTGTGGCTTTATCTTTTCCTCTGTCATCCTTCACTATCACCTCATAGACACCTGCATCCTTCTTAGAGATCTACCAGACAAACACAACACAGTCACATTTCAAACACACATAGGTCTGGTTTAATCTAACAGGAACACAGATCGGAAAAGCCAGGCTTTTCTCCCTGCCAGGGATGCTGCAGGACACTATAGATAAGACGGAAAGCAAAAAAGCACATAAAAGTCTCAAAAAGAAGAACAAGAAGGTGCAAAACAAAAGTGTGCAGACAGAACAGACATGAAAGCACTAAAAGAATGCAAAAGACGTACAAAGCAAAGTGACAGAAATAATGAATCAATGGAATTATAATTCTTGGTGTGGTACAAATCTGTAAAACTACAAAAAGGAGATATGAAGTGCAAAGCACATCCAGTAATTTCAAGTACAGTCAACCCCCGTTAGCTCGCTCCTATTGGTCCGGGCCCTAAACTTGGTGAGAGGCGGGGTTGGCGAGCTCTCGTAACGTTTTCTTTGAAACCCATTTTATTGACAACCCATTTCTTTGATAGATTTTTACAATAAAATTAAAACTTTTACATTTAAAAATAATAAAGCTCAAAGAAAAATGTTTATGATGTAAGAATTAAATGCTGCTGATGTGCGCAATTTCTAACAGGCTGTTGAAATCGACCAATAAAAAAGTCAGCATTGCCATGCTGCGTCTTTCAAGTTATTGCCACGATCAATGCAAATTTCCTTTTTTTGCTCACCAGTCAAAGAATGTTTATTTTAGTTTACCAGACAATTTGGGTCTAATTCACAATCTCATACGCAAACTCAGATTCGGGGCTACTAAAAACAAAACTCCCTTCTAGTAGAAGGAGGCTGTGCACATGCGTCTCGCTGCAGCTTTCTCCAGCATTTGTGTGCTGTTTTGTTTGAAAGTTTAATCTCTCAGCGTTTGTCTTTGTCATCTACTGGATTCGTTTTTCTGTGTTTAGACTATATGTTCATATGCTGCTGCTATTCTCTTCCTTTTAAACTGGATTACACTCAAAATAGTTTGTATTGCTCTGGCTAGCCTGTGTATCCTAAGCCAAAGAATGCATTGGCACTTACTCAGGCTGCTTACAGACACTGAAGGACACTTTTCTGGATGCTATGGACACTGTCCTGTCAGTGATCTTCACTCACCTGACCTGTGTTATTGCTGGTTTCTGCCTCTGCCCACTAGCTCTGCCCGTTAGCTCTGCCTTTCCCTGTCTCCATCCATGCTCCACCCTGCTCCCCCTATTGAGTTTTTTTTCCTGGTTGTTTACTCCTCCAGTACGGGTTGGTACTGTGTTGGCAGAGTTCTGGGTAATGCAGTACAGCCACTGTGGTTCAGTAGCAGCAGCAGCCGACTGAGCAAGATTTAGGCAACGAAAAACACAAATCCAAGTTTGGCAAGGTATGTATGTAGAAATGCATTCACCGGACATAATGTGTGTTGTGGCAATGATGACAGACGAGGTTGGCGTCTTAACAAGGTAAATAACATTGAAGTAAATTTGTCCTGCAGCCTTTTATAGCAAGAGGCGAGGTTGGCGACATAACGGGTGTGAGCTAAAAGGGTTTGACTGTAGTATCAAATGAGTAGTTTGATACAATCAAGAGAGAGAGTAAGACTGACGATGAACAAGCAAGATATCACATTCTCAGGCAAAATGACTGGCCATATGACTCAGATTGATTATTGACTAATGATCCAGACTTTGAGCTTCCTCCAGACTGTGTCATCATTCACTGCTGGGTCGTTTTGCTGTGAATCAGATATACAGTGTGAACACATTTAAAGTATACAAAAGTGTGAATGTTTGCCACATTTTTTATCAAAAGTGCACATTTTGATCAAAATCAGAAGTGCAGACTCATGGATTGATTGTTGAATGTAAAAGTACTGCCATACACTGAATTCATTATACTGATCTTCATCCAGTATACAGAAAATGGGGCAGAAGTCAGAAGAAAAACCCATTTCTTTTTGTAGCAAATTTCTAATACATTACACAAAGTTCCCTTAAGTATTATTGGCACAAAGGCTAAA
>JBBIGC010000013.1:14784514-14795833 GCA_037576955.1 Lepidarchus adonis | reverse complement strand
ATTGAAAAATAAAATTGCATGTGTCATAATAATTTTACACTAAATATGAAATAAGGAAATGTAAACAAAAGCTGATCTGAAAATACTTTTAATATTGCAATGGGCTCATGTGGAATGTAATGTAATCCAGCCCAAACTCTGCCCTAAAAACATTTCTGATTAATGATAATTAATGATTAAATACGGAGTGATTCAAAACCACATCACAATATTTTGTGATATGTATTAATGTTAGTAACTACAAAAATGTACACTGTAATTACATATGTTATGTAAACATTTTTTTTTTTTACAACACATTACATTTCAGTTCATTTTATTTACTTTTGTTAATAATACAAATTGTATTATTATTTGAATCATTTTTCAGTGTATACTGTGTTTAAGAAAATTATTTAATAATATATTAGGCAGTATAAGCACTTATCTAAGACAATGTGAATAAGTAATCATAACACATTTTCCTTCTGTACCATGTAAAAGACTTTATGAGATAAGGTCTCTGAGCTAATGTTATGGCTTAATGTTGAGTTTGTGTGGTGGGAGGGGCAGGTATAATTTGAAATGATTGGTAAATATTTTTCCTGCCGACTGGTGCACAGCAATATAACTTCCAATGGGCAAAAGCCATTACATTGAGACTAAACATTACAGAAAAATTATGTGATCATATGAACTGTGCTTAATATGGCCAGGAATGAACTAGAAAACAATGCCAAGCTTGAACTTAAAAGTAATAATTATTATTTAATAGAAAATTACGTTTTGTTTTTGTCTAAAGTTTCATGTGAATGTTTGTTTGATATTTCTCACCTGGGCGATCTCCAGGGTCAATACTCCCTCAGAAAAGTCAAGTTTCTCATTGGCCTTTATCTCTCTTCCATCCTTATACCACAGTGCCACTGTGTCCTTCTTCATGTTTCCAACCTAGACACCCAGAGAACCACGTACATACACAATCAAAGCACTGGAATTGGTAGACACACTGATAAAAAGTTAAACAGCAGATGAACTACATGCAAAGTACACCGACATGGTAGGTGTTTCTGATAAAATGGCCAATAAGTGTACCAGTTGTGCGTAAAACTGCAGTTGAACTGAAGGGAGTTAAAGGCTTACCTTGCACTTCAGTCTCACTACGCACTCGGGTGTAACCTCATAACTGAGATACTCCACAAAGTGAGGACCTAGGAGGAATACACATGAGTGATTAAAACAAAAGCACAAATGCAAACTCAAACTCAAACACAAAGTAAAAACTCTCACCTTGTTTCCTGTGCCACTCTTTCCTCTGGAACTCAGATTCTGTCTGCAACTGCTTGAAAACTGTTAAATAGATCAGACAAAATGCACACCTTCATAAAAATGCAAGAGTACACACACTTGTCAGCAGACATCGTAATGTCTATGCTATTGAGAGCAGTGTGTGTACCATCTCCTATTAGCACCAGACTGGACTGGTTGGTGGCTTTGCCATCTTGTAACTGGAAAGTAAATGTTCCTTCATCATCTTTCCCCAATGACTCCATGAACATCTCAATGATGCCAGTATTCTTATCAAAGTTCATCTTATGTTTCTGAAACAGAAATAAACAGAAAAAAATATTCCTTAAGGCCTACACAACTGATATACTTCTATGTATATATTTCAACAGGGAATATATGCATTCCAAACATGGATAATTCCTAATTATAGAATTATTGTAGGAAAATCTAGTTATTTTCCTGTTTACACCATTTTAAAAAGTCTAGATAGCTACAGTCTAGTTACAGTAGCCAAATCTGTGAAGATTTTATGACAAATGCATCACTGTGTGTGTGTGTGTGTGTGTGTGTGTGTGTGTGTCCTTATGAACTGCTGCTCTGCTCACCTCTCCCTGGTGGATCATGTTGTCGTTGAACACATAATCAACTTTGCCGTTGGGAGACATCTTCTCAGCTTGCAGCCAGAAACGAACCCTACCCTTCTCCAACAACTCAACGGCTAGCTCAGACTTAAGAGGAATAACTAGAGGAAAAAAGACAAGTGGTAAACTGAGAGTAAAAGAACAGATTAAAAGCTAGATTTGTTAGTTAATAATGAGCAGACTTATGTTAAAGAGATTGATGTAAGTCTATAATGATTGTCACATAAAGGCAATTACACACAATAAAATTAAACTGTGAGTAGTTTTAATCACATCTACAGTTAATGTGTGAAAGAGGTTCTTGAGTAATGCTTACAATCTGTATATTTGCAGATATTAAATGATAGAGATTGTGGGTAATGGAGTCTTCTAGTACTTACTAGGGAATTTGTGGTCATGGCTGATCTTCAGTAGTTCCTTCAGGCCTGTCAATAAGAAAACCATACAAAATCAGATTACTGATTTTAACTCTCACAAACAGGGAAGTAATTGCAATGCCTGCATGCGGACATGTAGGGTAATCCGCATTTTAGAAATCTTTGTACTCTCACTCATTTTGCGCACATCCATAAAGCTGATAAATTAGTATTCAAGTAATAGTATTATATTTAACCATGTATTTTCTAAATAAAATGATTCAATAGTTCATATCTAAGACTGGTTATGTATGCAGACCTCCAGGATTAGAAGTTTATTTGAAGATGAAACTAGAGTCATGTTTTCAACAATGGAATGTCAGTCAGGCATCATCATCTGTTTTGCAGTATCTGGGCCAGGAGACCCTGCTGTTATTGATGGAACTATACCTTCTGAATTACACCAGTGAAGTTCTAAAGGAAACTATCTAAACATCTGTCTATGAACTGAATCTGAAGAGAAAGTGCAACACGAAGCAGGTAAATGGCCGAAAGCACACAGGTGGGTTTACTGTTAAAGAAAAATACAGTTAATGTTCTGTAATAGTCAAGTCACAGTCCTGACATTAACCCAACTCAACAGAAATGTTAGGGAGGACCTACAGCAAACAGTTCATTTGAGGAAACCCACCAACATCCTAGAGTTGGTACTGTTCTGTACAGAGGAACAGACTACATTTCCTCCATGCTGATGTGCAGGACTGATCAACTCATACATTTAGTGTCAGTTACATCAGAAACTGAAATCAAAAACATACCTTTGCCATTCACAGATACAATATTGAATGTTTTCAATAATAAATAAATGATAAAGTATAACATTTTTGTCTCTGTAAAAATGTAAGGGGTTCACTTTGTCTACTTTTACTGGTGATGCTTTATCATTTATTTAGTTTCCAAACTTTCAAACACCACATAACATAGTCTTCTGTCACAAAGCACCCTGTCACATCTTCAAACTCTCTGAATTTAGCCAATGCCTTAATAATTATGTTGTGTAATTATGTTAGGGGTTTTCCTTCTAAAGTTTGTAGTGCTTCCAAGTCTGTAAATTGTATTGTATGCAATTGTAAAATGTGTGCAAATAAATGCAAAAATAAACTCACCCTCCTCAGTCAGGGTGTAGCTAGCAGAGGCCCCATCAGTGTGTGTGACGACACAGGAGTAGATGCCCAAATCATCCTCGGAAGGAGCATCAAAGATAGCTTTGGACCTGCAAAAGAAAAATGACTGAACTGAGCTGAGTAAACGCACCATGTCCAGCCCTGGAGCCATTACCACTGTTTTTAAAGAACGAAAGTCTCTTTCATGTGAAGATTTTACTATTTGAATGAATTTTTTTCTGAGACATTGACAAACATACTTGCTGCCCTTGGTTTCCACTGTAAGATGAGTAGACTCTGTAAATTCCTCATAGTTTTTGAACCAGACAAACTTTGAGTCATCAGTGAGGTTATCACACTCAAAGTTCAGTGAAATCACGCCATCATCATTTACATCCACAACCAGCTCTTTGGTGCCTGAGGAAGAGAAATCATTTTGTGTTGTTTGTGCTTTATTTAATCTGATTTTCATCTGTATCCGAGTGAGTCCGGTTTGATTTAGTTTTAGTTCACTTCACTATGTAAACTCTCCATGTTGGTCTATGGTAATGTTTTGTCTCAGTACACAAAATGATTATGGACAAAGATATCAGTAATCAGTAATCACTGTTGTTCTTTGTTCTAAAATGCCAGAGTTCTATGATGAGATCTTGTACCAGGTTTAGTCTCAGCCAGCACTGGTTCTGTTGGCTCAGAAGCTTTGCCCACTCCAGCCTTGTTCTGAGCACGAACGCGGAAAACATACGACACACCATCTTTCAGATCTTTAATCTGGAATCACACAGGCAAAATATCAACCACTTTCTTTTCTTACTTGTGTCTTTTATGTACAAAAACATGCACACTTTCAAAACTCTTAAACAATCATCTCACACATTTGAGTGCACACACACCTTCATGTATTTTTTGCTGGTGGCTTTCTCATTGACTCCTCTCCAGGTCTCAAAATCTGCCTCTGCCTCTTTGATGTCAATGTAATAGCCATTGACCTCATCCCGACCCTGGTATACAGGTGGCTTCCACAGCAACACCAAGGAGTCTTTACGCACCTCTTGAACCTTGAGGTCATGTGGGGGTCCTATGATGATAAAAAGACAACTAATAAAAATAAACTACAGTATTTCTTTTAAAAACAATCACTCAAGAAAATTTTTGTACATACCTCTCGTAACACTGCTCACTTGTATAATCATGTGAAACTACCATTATACTTACATATACAGGTTCATCTCAAAACATTTAAATATCGTGAATAAGTTCAATATTTCTTGACATTCTTTTCAGAAAGTGAATTTCATACACTGTATAGATTCATTATACATAGAGAGAAATATGTCAAGTCTTTATTTCTTGAAATTTTGATGATTGTGCCTTCACTGTTTTAGAAAATTAGAATATCATGTAAGACCAATAAAAAAGCATAATTTAAACAGAAATGTCAGGCGTCTGAAAAGTGTGTTCATTCCTATGCACTCAATACTTGGTTGTTCCTCCTTTTGCATGAATTACTGTATCAATGTGATGTGGGATGGAGGTGATCAGTCTGTGGCACTGCTGAGGTGCAATGGAAGCCCATGTTGCTTTGATCTCAGCCTTCTGCATTGTTGGGTCTGTATCTCATCTTCCTCTTGACAATACTCCATATATTCTTAGGTCAGGTGAGTTTACTGCCAATCAAGCACAGTAACACCCTGGTCATTGAACCAGCTTTTGGTACATTTGGCAGTGTGGGCAGGTGCCAAGTTCTGCTGAAAAATGAAATCAGCATCTCCATAAAGCTTGTCAGCAGAAGGAAGCATGAAGTGCTCTAAGATTTCCTGGTAGATGCTGCGTTTACTTCAGAAAACACAGTGAATAACACCAGCAGATGACATGGCCCTCAAATCATCACTGAATGTGAAAACTTCACACTGGACTTCAAGCAACAAGGATTCTGAGCCTCTTCACTCTTCATCCAGACTCTGGGACCTTGATTTCCAATTTATATGCAAGATATTTTTATTGATGTTGTCTTTGATTCAGAGGTGGCTTGACACGAGGAATGCGACATTTGTAGCCCATGTCTAGAATTCGTCTGTGTGTAGTGGCTTGTGATGCGCTGACTTCAGCCTCAGTCCACTCCATGTGAAGCTCCCCCAAGTTCTTGAATGGATTTTGCTTGGCAATCCTCTCAAGGCTGCGGTTGTCCCTGTTGCTGGGACAACCAGCTTCATTAGCAATTACCTTTTGTGGCTTACCCTCCTTGTGGAGGGTGTCAATGACTGTCTTCTGGACATCTGTCAATTCCCATGATTGTGTAGCCTCCTGACCCAGACTGAGACAATTTAAAGCACAGGAAACCTTTGCAGGTGTTTGGAGTTAATTAGCTGATTAGGGTGTGACACCATGACTTTCCAAGATTTAATTTTTTTTTCTAGTTTGCTGAGACAGTGAATTCTAGTTATTATTATCTGAAAACTATAATCATTGAAATTCCTCATATCTCACATATTTCACTCTATGTGTAATGAATCTATATAATATATGGATTTCATTTTCTGAAAGGAATGTCAAGAAATATTGAACTTTTTCATGATATTCTAATTACTTTATTAGATTTATACACCATAATATAATATAATATATAATATAATATAATATAATATAATATAATATAATATAATATAATATAATATAATATAATATAAAATAGCACACACTAACCTGGAACAGCAATAGTCCACTCTTCACATTTAAAGACGTCGCTGGGCAGGGATGGGATTCCCACACCAGCCATGTTTGCAGCACGAACCTGAAACTGGTATAGCATATTTTCTTTCAGGTTTGAGACCTGGGGAGAAAGAAAGAAAGAGGAGAGAGGTGAATGCTTGTAAAAGACAAACTGCTATTACTCCAATTCAGTAATTCAGTTCAGTAATTATTTCAAATTTTTAGTTCAAGCCCATAATTACGCAAAATCCACTTTTCACTTTTTGAAAAAGTCTGATGTAGTATTAAACAGTTTAATCACATTAACTCCCTATTTTGTATGGTAGATTAAAGATTAAGATTAAAGATTAAGATTAAAGAGCTTAATATGCAATAGGTGTATATCAAAAGAGAAACAAGCGAACTTTACTGGAAATCTCACCCTGTAGGCTCGCTCACTGATTGCCTTAATGTTTGCCTCATGCCATTTCCCAGGCACGCCACCAATGACCTCACGGTAGTCCACAAAGTATCCAGTAATGTCGGCGCCACCAATGAAAGTAGGCTGCCTCCAGCCAAGCACCATAGAATCCCGCACGCACTCTAGCACGTTGATGCCATAGGGTGGAGCAGGAGAGGCTGAGGTAGTGGAGGACTCAAATTAGCATTTAGGAGAAATGTCAAGATTTGTATAGCAGGTAAGAGACTGAAGCCTCAGTGCGGTAAACACATATCTCAGGGTAACATTATCTTTAGGCAGCTAAATTAACAAAATGTAAAAGTATTGTGAATTTAGTACTCTGAATGCTGGACTGCTGTTTATTTTGTTGGTACAAAACAGGCTTCAATCTCTTGATTTAGCTTAAATTAAACAAAAAGAATTGCTTTTACTCATGCTAACAAAGTAAAAACAGTGTGACATTGGGTTAATCATCAAAATAACTGTGGTGCTTTTCTAAGAGGGTGATTCGTTTCTCAGGTCATAGCTGACTGACCATGTAATAAAGTGTTCTAATCCTGGGATTTTCCACAGAGTGACTGAAAAATCCCAGAAAGACTTTCATATCAGGTAGGGAGTGAGGCGAGTGCATTGGCAGCTGCTTATGGTGGTGTACAGGTGCCATGAAAAACAGTGGTATGTGCTTGTGAAAGGTGTTACAAGAAAGGAAGCAATAATGTCTTAACATCTTACCTGTAAACAAAGTATATACATCCACTCATTTACTTGCACAGTGTTTAGATGAACTGAAATAGCCCCATTTCATGCAGTAACATAATGGAAGACGTGATTAATATACAGTGACTTACAATAGTCAGAAATTTTGAAAACGTGTGACAGAACGAATGTCAGTCAAACTCGCTGGAATGATATGAAAGAGAAAAAGTGGAAACAAAACGTTCCAGACCAAACAAAAAAAGAGGACACAAAAAGAGATCAAGCAAAAGGAAAAGAAAAGAAAAGACAGGTCAACTCTGAGGAAGCATGATGATGGGTGGCACTCCAGAGATTTGGGGGAAAAAAACGTCACTCTCACGTCGCATCCTCACCTGAGCCTCTTTCTTGCTCTCTCCCTTGCTCTGGAGAAGAGTCTAGTGAGGACTTACGTTTTGCCAGCACTTCTCTTGCTGATTCTCTCATGGCTTCCTTTGCTTTTTCATTGGAGTTGTTATCGACCTGCCCGGCCGCCAGCCCAGCACCAGGTTCACCCCTGAACCTGGTGCCAGATTCAGTGCCCGGTTCATAGCTGAGTTCAGGTGCCCAGGTTAGACTGCCTCTCTTACCCCCACTGCCTTTGCTCAGTGCACTTGGAGGCCCTTGGGGAACTGTGCTATCAGCCCTTCCCCAAGCCCCCTTGCTAACATTAGCTATAGGAGTTAGCGGTGTGGTAGCAGGGGGACGAGGGGGCGCATGCCTGCCCTCCCCGCATGGACTGTGCTGGGTTAGTCCGACCATGTTACCCCCCGACTCCAGAAACACACCATGAGGAATACCGCCCCCTACAGGAGTTAGCAGGGAACAGCAAAGAGAAAAAACAACAACAAATAGAGCTCAGTAGAAGTCACACATCAATAAAAAACATTACTCTACAAACACACTGCTTCATTACTTCTCCACACACTGTCACATGTAACATTCACATTCTTCTTTAGCCTGTTTGATATGCTTTCAGTTTTCAGCAGAAACATGCATGTACAAGTTATAGACGACCCTCGCAGGCTTTGTTTATTACCATTTTAAGTTGATGATAATGGAGAGAATAAATCGAACAGGAAAAACATTGTAAAGTCTTCATTTGACAAAGAATGCAAAATGAAGACAAGATGACTGTATAGAGGCATCTGGAAAGATGCATGCCAAAGGACAGGGAAGCAAGAAAGGAAATAGCAGAGGAAAATTAGGAAACATTGATAGCATGAGTACTGGACTGGAATGTCGTGCAGAAAAGAAGGGATGCAACAATATCCAAATTCTATTTCATTTCTTTTATTCATTTATTTTCCAAACCATTTTGAGGCATGAGGAAGCTGGAGCTGATACCATTCTGTAGATTTATGGTTAGATTTCTTTGCAATAATGATGGATGTATTCCCAATTTCTTCATTGTATAAATGGTCATGTGTTGGCATTAGCTGATATGTGCATGAAATATATCATATATTGGTAAATAATTTGTATATCTGTGTATCCCTAGATAAAGAGAGAAGAAAAGCAATTGCATTCATGCAAGTGAGACTGTTCCAGTGACTGAAGAATTGCTTTGTACCAACCCACAATGGGAAAATTGAACACAAATGTATATGACAACAAGACTATAACAATAACAGGTGACAAATGTGTTTCACCGAATGCATTTGAAAAAAAAAAAAAAGAATTAAAAATAAGTTACCACTAGTAAAAAGTCATTTTAGAGACTTGTCAAATTTGTCAAAGAATCCAGAGAAGAACCATATTTTATACGCTAGGAGACACATCCTAGAACATTACATCTTGTGAAATTTAAAATAACATTTTATTACGACTAAAACACTAAAATAGGAAACCATGAGTGTAGGCTCCATGAGTTTTCATTACAGAAATACACAACACAGCACAAAGCTTCAACAGTCACTGAAGCAAGTTACTAGCTCAGAAGGGCATCATGGGTAAAGGAAGTGGGGTAGAATTGCAGAGGGTGCAATAATGGAGCAAAGTCTGAAGACATTGAGGAGTGAAAGGATAGGACAGGGGATGTGCGAGAGCGCGGGTGAGCTGGTTTGTAGTCACCACTACGTTGGATCACTTGCGACCCAAACTAGAGGAAGCCTACAAGTCCTGACCCCGCCTTCTGGAAGGGACACAGGCGGAGCTGCAGGGTATGTGGGTGTAGCCTTGCCATTGCTACAGTGCAGTGGAAAACAAAGTTAAACAGTGCAACGATGGTGTGGGACACGGAGGGAATCAGAAGGCTGAGGATGGACGGAGCTGAAAACTTGTTCTCAATGAGGTGAAACCAACAGATGGGACAGCAAAATTTCTCTCAAAAAATGTACTTTATAATTAGATTATCAGGTATACAGTCAAACCTCGTTAGCTCGCCCATATTGGTCTGGGCCCTAAATTTGGTGAGAGGCGGGGTTGGCGAAATATCGTAACAGGGTAAATAAAATGGAAGGAAATCTGTCCTGCAGCCTTTCATGGCGAGAGGTGGGGTTGGCGAGCTAAAGCGAGGAGAGCTAACAAGGTTTGACTATAATTGGAAAGACTGTCTAGAGCTGTATGAACATAAACTATCATGTTTTTGTAATAAATCTTTCAGAATTTACTCACCAATGGCAGCCTTAACTTCAATAGCTTCAGACTCCTGTGAAAACTCACTGATTCCAGCAGCATTAACTGCTCTAACGTGGAAAACATAATTCTCGCCTGTCGTCAGGCCATGGCATATAAACCTGCATACAAACAAAAAGAAAAGAGTTTGTCATTTGTTCTTTGGTATTTTTGCCAAGATCACCTAATTCATTAGTGTAGTGATATTTAAGGTGAAGATGCGGGAAGTCCCAAGGGTACCAGGGTGCAGTGGATATAATGGTCAAATCAGCAAATGCTGCATGTTGAGGAACCATGACCAAATCTGGGATCTGAGCATTGAGGTTCTTTACCTGGGCTTGCAGGCACATTATGGTTATGTTCCTACACAAGAGGTGCAGTGACTCTAGTTTTATATAAAAGCATATTTAGAAAGGAAAGTCATCTTGTGGCCCTTCTCGTTGTATACAATTCTCCTACCACTGTCAAAGACTATGGCAGAGCTAAAAAAAAACATGGAGAAACAAGTACAGATGTCAGCTGGTCCAGAAGATATAAGAAGGAGTGAAAGAAACTCTGGAAAGCCAACCTATGCCACATTAATTTCCTAATTCAACCTGTAAACAATGTCATCGCCAATCCAGCCAACCCAACCTTCAGCTGGGGTAAGAGGACATGTTCACCATCTGAGAAAAGAATCCCATAGCCCTATCAGAAGGTAACCAGGTAGTGAGAGTAATGATACCTGCCATCAGCAATGGAATAACCCCTAAATTACCACCACCCAGTAAAGCATCACTAATGAAGGTGAGAATGGGGTAAAGGCACAAGTGTAGCCAAAAGAACCTCAGCCGCTGAAGTTGACCTAAGGAACCAATTCAGGCTCTCTGATTTTCTAGCAATGACCTCATTTGGCCCCAAAATAGTCTTGATATCAGAAACAGTGAAGTGTGCTGAAACAGTGTGCTGATATTGTACGTTCTCTGGTGAAATCAGGTGAAAAAAAATGGAATACAATTATTATTGTGTTTTTACATTGGTGTGTATATGTCAAATGAATGTACCTGGTGGCCTTGACAGGTTTGTTATTCAATACAATTATTATTGTGTTTTTACATTGGTGTGTATATGTCAAATGAATGTACCTGGTGGCCTTGACAGGTTTGTTATTGCAGGGCTCCCAAACATTGCTTCCTGCAACACTGGCCTCAATGTAGTAGCCCACCAGTTCTTTAACATCTCTTGATGCCTCCCATGACACTACTACAGATGTGTCTGTATTGCGGGTTGGCACTACCCGGCCTGGGGCGGAAGGGATGTCTGGAAGGTGAAGGATGTTAAAAGTCAAGTCAAGTCAAATTTATTTATACAGCGCTTTTTACAACTGACGTTGTCACAAAGCAGCTTTACAGAGATTA
>JBBIGC010000013.1:14772612-14784414 GCA_037576955.1 Lepidarchus adonis | reverse complement strand
CCTAAATAGGAAGAAACCTTGAGAGGAACCAAGGCTCAGAAGGGGAACCCATCCTCCTCTGGTCGACACCGGAGAGTAAAACAGCTGTCTCAAAATGTATTGTTATAGTAGAGTGGAAAAACATGGTGGATTCTACATAAAGGAGAATGTTCAAAGAGAGAGGCCTACTCACCCAGTTTGTCTCCCACTACAGTGGCTTCAGTGGGTTCTGAAGGTTCACCTACACCAGCAGAGTTACAGCAACGGACACGGAAACAGTACGACTTCCCCTCGGCCAAATCAAACAGTGCAAAGCGAGGGGACTTTACTGGAATCTCAGTGTTCACACGCTGCCAACTGTCTGTGCCAGAAACACACTGTAACACACACACAAGCACACATTCACACTTTTACAGACGTCTACAGATATTCTATCATAGACTAAATGGGAATATGGGGCCTGATACCCCACTTAACTGCTACAGTGCATGTTTAATGTAAACAGGACGTTTCTGACCTTCTCAACGTAATACATGACCCCTTCATGCCCCTTCTCGCCTGGGGGCTTCCAACTGAGCACCACGTAGTTTTTGGTTGCCTCAGCAACCATCAGGTCACGAGGTTTGCCAGGAACCACACCCTCTGTAGAAGGAAGGGAAAATCCAGTAATTGGCAGGAAAAGGAAAAATGTATTAAACAGCGATTTCAGTCACAGGCTGTGCTTGTTTTGTTTTCGTCTGACATGTAGTCCTGATCCTCTTGTCATGTGTTTATGTTTACGTCCTTAGCCCCGCCTTAGTGCTACACCACATTATCTGGTCCACCTGTGTCCCATTTGCGTCTCTTTCCCGCATGAAGCCTACAACCACATCGATGTGATAAACATGCAGCAGTAAAACAAACATCGCTGGAGAGCTTCTTTTAAAAATAGGGGAAAAAATCCAATAATGCAAGTGTGTAGAAATGCTCATTACCATCAATATTTAGCACTTACTGAACTGTCCTAAATAATCATTTTGATCAAACAAAAATGTAGAGTTAATATAGTGGAGCAGTGGTGGCCTAGTGGTTAGACCCTGAGATCTTTGCCCCTGATATCCGAAGGTCACAGGTTCAAGTCCCAGCCTGGGCACCACTGAGGAACCCTTGAGCAACGTACCGTCCCCACTTCACTGCTCTCTGGGCGCTGTTGAGTTAAAAGTAGAACAAATTTCGTTGTGGTGCACTGTGTGCAGTGGTGTATTCACAATGATCGGAAATCACTATCACTAATAGAAACTGTACAGAGGACCCGCCTTTCAAGCACACATCATTGATGTGATTGGTGGAGACACAATGACTTATTACTTGTTCAATGCATTGTGGACTATGTAGAGTCTGGTGCAGCAAAACAGGTGGGAATACAGTGTAAAAAAGTAATTTCAGTTGGTAAAGCAGCTTAGTGAGTAAAACAGTCACAAACGGCATCATGCTTTTGAGTGAGTCTTTGCGCTGGTTTCTGAACAGTTAATTCACGTCAAAGTTAGCAAGTCACTGCATTCACATTCACTCTGAAGTCGAATTAATAGTTCCCAGCGCTTCTGACCACAATAGCAAAGAAAATATTGGAAAGGTAAGGATAGCATTGCTGCTACTCATATCACTATTGTGCGATAGATTGATTATATAAATATATATATATATATATATATATATATATATGGTATCGTGAGATACCCTGTGATTTCCCCTAGTGTACAGCATTATTCTCAAGATACATCATTTCTCAAGATCTGAACAGAATTTGTATTTGCATTTATTACCAATTCCATTTTACTAGACATTAACATGTTCTGACTGCATGCAATTCTGACAATCACAAGTAATGTTAGCTGACTCTAATTTATCCGATATTGCAGTGATTAGACTATTCATAGTATTATGCACTGTATATTTATGTTTGGTGTTCTGTTTTGTAGTGCTCCTTTTGTTAAAACAACTTAGTACATGATTTAATGCATTACCAGTGTTGCTTCCTTTCATTACTTCTCAGTACAATTATTGAGAAACATTCGTCTTGTTGCAAGGTAAATAATAACTGCAGTAAATTCAAAAATTAAGATTGAATGATAATGTAATAACCACAACAGGCCTACATGCTCTGAAGCAATGTTAAAAGTTCCTCTTACCAACAGGCTCCTCTTCTGTCACAATGATCTGACCAGTCCAAGGTGCAGAGGCTCCTTCATTGAGCAAACCAGATGACAGCGGGAAGAACACAGACAATGTCATTCACAGTCAATTCTAGTCAGAATATCTTTTAGTATTTCTTATCATTTATCTGAGTACTTATTATACTTCTGCTCATAGCTATTACTGTATTACTTTAGTACTATTACTAATACTACTTTTATTATTACTCATCCTTTCCCTACATTTGTTCATTTTGTTTTTTATTACACTTCTTTGTCCATATTAAATTAAAACTTATTTATTTATTTTAATAACACATAGGTTAAAAAAATTAAACCTATATAAACTTTAAACTGTACACTTTAATATATGAGAGGTAATTTTTAAAAGCTACATTAATTTTATTAATGTTATTCATAGTCACATATTCACACCTTTGCGAGCGCGGTCAGCTGGGTCCATGGCCACTGCTGGTTCAGACACACGAGAAGGATAACTCATGCCAGACTTATTTACTGCACGCACGCGGAAAACGTAGCTGCGGCCTTCTACCAGACCAGTAACTGGGAACCGGGCAAACTTTACTGGTGTGTCATTACACTGAGTCCAGTGTGTGGTTCCAACTTCACACCTACACAAGGAGAGAAAGACTAAATTAAAAAGAAACAAAATGACAAAGAGGACAGAAAGGGGGAGGGAGGGAGAAAGAGAGAGAGAGTGTACATGGTAGCACCACCAGAGGGTGGTGTCAATTTGAAAATCTGCTATGGTGGAATCTGCACTTGCTTGGGAAGTGAAATTCAATAGAGCAGCAGTCAAAAGTTAGGACGCACTCATTCCCTACGTAATGTTTTCCACATTATACAGTAATAATGATGGTGTCAGCACTATAGAATATCACATTTAGATCATTACATAGAGATTTTCCTTTATGCACAATTTATTTCCTTCCTCCATCGGCCTTATAAAAGACAACATATGTGAATATCTTTCTTTTGACAAAAAACATTTGATTCAGGTGGCATTTAAAACATTAATAATTTATTATTTTTTAATATTTATTATTTATTACTTATTTTTCTAGGTACGCTGAAGGCTCTAACAAAAGGGGTTTGTATGTGTACATGTATACAGGTATACAGGTGTATACAGGTGCTCATGGTCCAATCATTTAGCCATCATTTAGCTGAAACTGAAAAATTATTTCCTCTGGTTATTATTATTCAAAGAAAAAACAGACTGGGTTTGTTCCCTGTAGAGAACCTATTTTCACTTAGGAAAAATCAAGATCAGGAACGCTGACTTTTACATACAACTGCGCTATGAGGTTGCTCACACTTTGCCAATACATACCGGTCAACAAAGTAGCCCAGGATGGAGTTGCCTCCATCCACAGCAGGCTGTTTCCAGGTAACGATGACATAATCTTTATTAGCCTCCTGGCAAGACACATCTAGAGGGGCACCAGGAGCTCCGGCCACCTCTGCGTCTGAATCTAAAAGACACAGAAAGATGTTCCTGCTGCATTTCCTTATTACATTGTACATGTGTGTCCTGTTGGGGCCTTATATAAACAAAAAATTGCAGAATGCCATGAGCTGCTGAATTCAGTGTACCGCGTAAAGTGGGATTAAGAGGTTTAAATGGACATTACTCCAGGGGCTGCTTGCTGCTACTTAACTTGAGCTGTTGCACCCACACAGCCAGAGGAGATACAGACAAAATTAGAATGAAACATGACACTGGAAGGCTCCCTCAAAGATAATCACACACACGCACACACACAAGAGTCCAACAGTCACACTTATTTTATTGCTCTGCATACTTTTGATGCAATATTACATTATGATGTTATCATATCTTTTACTTCCCAGAACTAATCAGTCAAGCTTCCAAGGAAATGAATTAAACCCTGACAATTACAGAAACGGAAACAAAGTCAGGGCAAGAGTGCTTTAATCTGGTATGCTGGACCTGCATAAGGTCATGCAGCTTAGTGGGAGTCAGACAGCAACAAAAGGCCTGCTATCAGTTTTTCCACAGCTGCCTGAGCCACTGTATGTTTGTGTGTGTGCGTGTGCGTGTGTGCATATGTGTGTGTGCATATGTGCATGTGCATGAGGTCTTTGTTTGACCTTGATCGACATTGGTCAGGACCCAAACACTCATGAATAAATGTGTGTACTGAGAAAAAATATTATATATTAATAACTATCATACAAGAAGGATGCACCATGCTCCACATATATACATTTCATACTCTGTTGTAAATTACATTGCAAATAATGTCCATATTTACAGAATGGGCATTTCTATGGTTAATCTATGGTTAATTTCACTCCAGTTCTGCAACAATTATTATGTGTTCAACTTCATTTTTAATGGGTTTAGAACTTGTTTTAAAGTTTAGGGCTGCTGTATGTGCCTCACTTTAGGCCTGACCTTACCTTGAACAAAGACATAGGCAGAGTGTGTTTCATAGCCGGACTTAGTGATGACACGAAGCGTGTACAGCCCCTCGTCCTCTTTGTTGAGGTGTGTGAGTGTGAGGGTGGCTCTGTCTCCACTCCAGTGCAGTTGAACCCATTTAGATGGAACCAGCAGCTTATCTACACACACAAACAAAAAACACAATAGTATGGACCAATAGTGCATTTATGAATTATTGTGAAATGTTTTGACAGATCAAAGAGTGCTAAATGTGTAAATCTAAGTTTACTGTATCATAACACATCATTGTATCACAAAATGCGGATGTCAGACAAATACCCTGAATCTCCAAAATTGCAACGTTATAAGAAAATAATAAAAAATATTTGAACTTATAATAGCTGTGAATGTGAAATCTATGACCGTTTTTGTTGCACCAAGATGTTTTAACACAAATTTTTCAAATTCTGTAAAAATGTAAAGCATGTAAAAAAAAGAAAGACAATGTTTTGTTCTGATAGTAACAATATGCAGTTTTGGAAGAGGCCTATATTTAAGCAGTTTGGACAATGAATTTTCAACATTGCTTTTATTTCCAAAAAATTGTGACCTTAAGAAAACAACCATGTGCTCATTGCTATAATGACTAATGACAGAAATAGAGAGCTGATTTATAATAAATATAATACCCATGTAAATAAGTAATAAGTAACTAAATTCCAGTATAAAATACCAGTAAGACTCATATAAGCCTGGACACGACCATTCCCCTCACCTGTAAGTCTCTCTGAAAAAAGCATGTACAGTATGTGCACAGAGGTCACCAACTTTCTGCAGAGTCAATCCCTACTGACCTCCAAACTTCATGTGGCCTTCAGATTAGCTCAAGAACAGTGTGTAGAGAGCTTCATGGAATGGGTGCCTATGGCCGAGCAGCTGTATCTAAGCCATACCTCACAGAGTGCAATACAAAGTGTCGGATGCAGCAGTGTAATGCACTGCCACTGGACTTTAGAGCAGTGGAGACACATTCTCTGGAGTGACAAATGACTCTTCTCGATCTGGTAATCTGATGGACGAGTCTGGGTTTGGCAGTTGCCAGGAGAACAGTACTTGTCTGACTGCATTGTGCCAAGTGTTAAGTTTGGTGGAGGGGGGATTATGGTGTGGGGGTTTTTAGAAGCTGAGCCCCTTAGTTCCAGTGAAAGGAAATCTGAATGCTTCAGCAAAGCAAGAGATTTTTGACAAAAGTTTGGTGATGGCCCCAATATAATTTTTTATTCATTGTGAGGCCATGAAATAATATCACCATATATCATGTAGGTACATTTAGTGCTATAGATTAATGTGTCTGATTTGTCTTGTTCACTTACCATCTCTATACCACTCGATCTCAGGCTTGAAGCGCTGCAGTGAAGGGTAGATTATAACAGAGCAGCCCAGACTTAGTGTCTCTCCCTCATGGCCAAATGACACTCCAAATTTCTCCACAATGTGTGTTTCAAAAGTCACGCCATACTCAAGACAAGGGTCTAAGGCAAACACACAATAAGTACAGTATTTTACACTGAGCTGATTCGCTAAAACAAAAACAGGACTCAACTTGACAACCATCACTGGACACAATTCAATTGACAGGTGCCACTGCTATAAGGAACACAAAAAAGAGAAAAAACATAGATAACATGCCATATTGGACGTATGCCATAAATTAAGGTTGGAATACGAAGAGTGTCATTTCACAAAAGATTGCAAGTGTGAAAAAAGACTTGAAGAATCTGAAAGTGCAGAGACATTACTGAAAAAACAAAATGCCATGCCGACCTTAACGTAACTACCCTAGTTGTATTAGTTTGAAACCGGTTAATATCATTTAAGGGATTTGTGGGGTTTGTGATTTTAATCCAATACACATCTGCAGTGTTGACTGTATTTACAGTCTGACTAATCATTTCTGAATGAATGACCTTCTGTAACTGGTAGAATGTGGAGCTTTCTCATTAATACAGCTCCTGTATAAACTGATAATATAATAATGGAAAAAGAAATGTTGCTAAAAGATGAATCACATCGTTATTGTTATTGAATGGCCCTTATCAATTTGAACTCTGTGATAATTTGTAACTGTGATAATTTGGGGAAATTACACACAATCAGCCAGTCAAATATGTTGTAGTACCTGGTAAAACTAACCCAGCTGTAGTAGTACTTGAGATGCACATGTTGGCAACATCAGAAAACAACTAAAGGGCAACAATCAGATCTATCACCCCTATAAACAGTTGTAGCTGGAAATGAGTCCTCAGGTAGAAAGACTTGACTGAGTGACCATGCACCACTGATATATGTTGTGAGAACACAACCCAGACAAAAACGTGAAAAAACATGAAAACCTTCTGTCAGTTTACCTTTCAAGCCAGAACTTTGCTTTTCTGCACCCAGTGTATGGGAGATAAAACAGCCGTTAGTGAGCTAGGATTAATCACATGTGCATTGCACTGACAGCCCAACTGTCTTTACACAAACGCAAAGCACCGCAATGTACAGATCAATACAAATGGAGTTTAGACAGAAATTCAATATTGCTTTTGTCAACTTACGGGGTCTGGGAGCTGGGAGAGACTCATCGACTTCACCTTTGAATCCTGAACAGCAGAACAAAAAACATCCAGATTAGTCATTTTAAGAAAGTGCGTGAATTTGTTGTTTTTAATGCCTAATGAGAAATCAAATACTGATAAGAGCAATCCTTCCTTTCAGTCTGCTTAACATGGCCTAGCAACTTCGGTCTTGGAGGACAGCATAATTTGGTAGTTCTCCTGCTCAAACGTACCTGGTTCAACTCACCTGTTAATTCCCAGGTGTATTGGGTTTGTTTGAGTAGGGGAACCACAAAAAATGTGCTGGACACTGTGCCCTTCAGGACTGAAGATGCCCACTGCTAGTTTAAGGAAAAGGCTAATTCTATTTTTAACAAACTTTGATAATGATGTAGTACACAAAACTTCTTTGTCCATTGATTTTAATAATGACTGTATATTTGCTATAATTGCAGAATATAATTATGGCATCATTTATATTATTTATATTATTTTTCCCAGCATGCTTGCCCCAGCAAATAAAAATCAGCATTACAAAGACCTGAAAATACTCCCTTTAGAGGACTTACACACCGAATTTATATGAGTATTTCTCATCAAAACTTGTATGAATAAGATCAGATTATAGATAATATGTTATTTAGGACATAAGATCATAAGGCCATAACCCATTTAATGTATTTTCATCTGAGGAGTTTTAGATATATTCCCTAAATCTAATATGCTTTCGTTTGCCAAGACATCACTATGCACCACATGGCTTTACTCCAGGACATTGCAATATATTTTAGAGAAAATAGATGATATTTTCACATACTTTTGACAACCACAGAAGCGAAAGCGGAAAGCTCTCCCTTGCTGTTCATGGCTGACACACGATATTGGGCAGTGTCATCAAAGTCACACCTAAAATGGCAGAGAGACATGTGACCACATACTGACTCACATGGGCCTCACACATACACCTTCTCATGCATGCACTGTAAATCACTAGGAACTGTGTATGCCTGACCTGCGCCTGTACAGAGTTCCAAATCTGAAATTGTGGGACACAAATAGACTCCAGGCAGTGATATCATCAGCATCAGGGGCAGATATTTCTGCCTGCACTGTAATCCATCATGGAAGCCCATGCTCCATGGGTAACTTTACTCAGAATCTAACATCATTAAAGCTGAACATTTGACAAGAGTATGAGTGAATGCAGCATAGCATAATTCCCTAATAAGAGACAACCTTGTGTGTATTTTTAAACTGTGTGATTTCCCAAGCGTGTGTGTGGAGGGAGAGACAGAGATACAAAGGTTAAGAGGGAAGGAATGCCAGTGATGCATGGCTTTTTTTAGATGCCCCCTTTGTTATAGAGAGACTAGCCAAGAAAGGCCTGGATCAAGTGTCAATATCTAGACCAAACAGTATAATCTATGTAGTCATGTGGTAGTAGTTTTGAGGTGCAGCACTGTGGTGTTTCTCAGCTATGGAGAGCGGGCACAATTACTCAGTCTGATGTGTCCTTGATGTGTATAGCATGTCCTCTGTGTGTGTGTGTGTGTGTGTGTGCGTGTGCGTGTCTGTGTCTGTTTACTTGTTGATCTCCAGAGAGTGGACATTGTAGCTGCTCTCCAGCTTGTACTTCCCTGGATGAGCCATGGGGTCAATGGAAACATTGTTCTTATACCTAAAAGTACATGAAGAAGGCAAAAGAGGAAAATTCAAGACAAACAGAAAAAATTGTGTAAACAGGAGGCAGAGAAAGAAAAACATATACCAGAAAGGAAACTATTAATGTATCCAGCAAGTAAAAACATATCTTGAAAAATCTGGTTTCGAAATATACACTAGACTAATGTAAAGAGGCTGGTAAAGTGTGACACAAATGAAAATAAATAGTGATAAAATCCCCTTTACCTGTAATCACATGTTGATCAATCAATCAAGCAAGATACATTTTATGCCGATAGTTTGCTGAAACCGGAGCTTTGTGGCTAATATTTAACAAGTTACAGGAAGCTAGCTATTAGCACTACAGCCCACAAGCCTACAAAGCTAATGTTGTTAACATGATTATATTGCAAACAAAATGCATTCTTCAAAATGGTTACTACTGTGGTCTTGGGTATCTGCATGTGCTTATGTAATGTGTACATTAAATATGGTATCTGTGTGTGTGCATGCGTGCGTGCGTGTGTGTGCGTGTGCGTAAACTCACCATACCACTCGAGGCTCAGGCCATCCTGTGATGGTGCAGTGCAGCCTCACACACTGTTTCTCCCACACAGTGTGTGAGCGAGGTTTGATCACAAACTCCGGTGAGTGCATCAGGCTATCTTCGTTCAGACGTTTGTGGTACTCTTCGTTTTCATGGATCTAGAGACAGGCAGTCGCACACAGGCTTCAAACACAGCTAAAGGCTCATTAAGGCGCAGCTGTTTCTTGCAAGAGTCATACAACATGCTAATTTCATAACCCACAAAACAGACAATGCCATGTGATGCATCCAAGATGCTTAGTTCATACTCATGTCCCAGTACTCAGACCTCATGCTCGCATGCTTGTCTATATGTGTTTATATATATCACTTCTGGAATGACTGAGTATCACAGACCACACAGCAGCCTTCAGTGTGTGTCAGTCATGTGGTTTTGTTTGTCCAGTAGTTTGGCTGAAATCAGATTCTCCTCTGGTCTTCCCTCAGCAATTAACATTTGCTCCACTGACAACATCACTCACACAACATTAATACACATTCACACTGCTGCTGTGTCTTAAGAAACAAGAGTGACCTCAGGAATCTGGCAGGGTGGCACAGTCTATTGGCACCAGTAATCTGAATGAGTTGTGGTAAACCCTTATGGCCCCTATCTCTCTCTATCACTATCTCACCCATAGTATTGTATAGTACAGTTAAAGGCATTCTACACATTGAAATAAAAGTAGAGTTTATTTACTTCTGATGGAAATGAAGCAATTATTAACCTTTGTCAGTGTACAATCTGCTTAGGACCAGCTCTGTATTGTCATTACACCAGCATGTTTAATCAGTGTAGGTTTGTTTTACACTTAGTACAGCACTAATGTATTACAAATACATTAAAATACATGAATGTATTGACCTGGGCAGTATTGTGTTTGTTGTATGACTATTTATAAGAAGAAAAAAATATATATTTACATTTAAACAGTTCAAAGTAGCAGAAAATGTGAGAACACTTCTCTGGTAACCCTGTGAAACAAATCGTTTCATAAACATGGCCAATGTCACATTTGTCATCAGGACAGATTAAGTCCATTAAAGTAGGTGTCATGTTACTACTTCCAGTAACTGTCATGACAGATACTATGTTTGACAACATGACTTTAAATTAGCATGTCATGATATCAAACACTGTTATGACAATTACTTGCAATGGTAAAAGGACTGGCCCCAGAGGTGCTGTTAGGATCTTGAAAAATTAGGAACCACATTTGCACAGTAAAGTAGTGCAGCAATAAAGATGCATGACAGATATATATATATATATATACAGGTAAATTTTGAAACATTTTAAAATTGTGAAAAAGTTCCATATTTCGTGACGTTTCTTTCCTAAAGTCAAATCCATATATTATATAGATTCATTACACATGGAGTAAAATATGTCAAGCCTTTATTTATTGGAATTGACGCATAATTTTATACTTGACTTTAAAATAGTGAAAACTGTTGTAATCATAGACATGACTAGGATCAACACTGACCCTCTTGTTGAGGGAAATGCGTTCTGCTGACTCTCTCATGACGGTCCTGCGAGATTTGTGCTCCATGCGCTCCATCTCCACCCCGCTGGTGAAGAGATCTCTGCGGGCCAGATAGCCGGCGCTCTCTTTAACCCGAGCATCTTCGGTGTCCGATAGACCACTCGCAAACTCCTGACTGGGGGTGGTGGAGGCGGGGAGGGAACGGGGTATCAATTTATATCAAATATCTTAGATCTCAGACACAGACCCACACTCACACATACAGTACATCACATTTACAGTGAACAAACCATTTTAAACCTTTATGTTATGCATTTAATGTGTCACTCAGCCAAGGCGTTTGTGAGAATAATCCAGCAAATAATAGAAATTCATAATCACTTGTACAACACTTTAGTACATACTGAATGTAGTTGGGAAATCTCAAACAAACTTGCTTATGTGGTTTCTGACACTGTACGACATACTACTGTTATTGACAATAACACTAGACCAGTGGTGGCCTAGTGGTTGGGCCCTTGTGAGCAGTGGGTAACAGGTACCACAGAGGAACCCTTGACCAAGGTACCGTCCTGCTACACAGCAGCCTTCCACTTCTCCATGTGTGGATGGCTTTAATGCAGAAGTTGCATTTTGCTGTATAGCACTGTGTGACAGGGAGTGTTCACAATAACAAATAGTCAATTTCACTACTCCGGACTCCTGAGTCAGAATGTCCCCCTACAGCGTTTTTCTTTTTGCTGTTAACATATTAACTAGGTCATGCCACCACTGCCTTTAAACTGGTCTACTAAACTACTAACCCAGACTGATAATCTGATGCATATTCTGCCTGTCAGTTACCCACCTGCTGTTTTGTCTTTACCCAGCAGTCATTATGCAT
>JBBIGC010000013.1:14722145-14738181 GCA_037576955.1 Lepidarchus adonis | reverse complement strand
TGATTGGCTGAAGAAAAACAAAATGAAGACTTTGGAGTGGCCTAGTCAAAGTCCTGACCTGAATCCTATTGAGATGTTGTGGCCTGACATTAAAAATGAGGCTCATGCTTGAAAACCCTTCAATGTGGCTGAATTACAACAATTCTGCAAAGATGAGTTTGGGCCAAAATTCCTCCACAGCTGTAAAAGACTGCTAAGATTAAAAGATTGCAAGTTATCGCAAATGCTTGATTGCAGTTGTTGCTGCTAAGAGCCCAACCAGTTATTAGGTTTAGTGGGCAATCACTTTATCACACAGGGCCATGTAGGTTTGGATTTTTTTCTCCCTTTTATAATAAAATCCTCACTTAAACACATTTTGTGTTTACTTATGTTGTCTTTGACTAATATTTAAATTTATTTGATGATCTGAAACACATAAATATGAAATCAGGAAAGGGAAAACACTTTCACACCATTGTACATGCATCCATACATTTTCCAAACCTCTTCATCCATTTCGGGTCATGGGGAAGCTGGAGCAGCTCCCAGCTGGCTGCAGGCCAGGGTTCACCATGGAAACATACATTTCTACACAGAAATTCACTTACACTCACCAATGGTGAACCCAAACCATAGGTGGGCAGAAACCCACACAAACGCAGGGAGAGCTTGTACTTTCCTCACGACCCAGGTATCAAACTCAGGACCCGTTTATTGTGAGGCGACAGGGCTAACTACTGCTCCACCATGCTGACCTCCATAAAGCATCTTACCAGTTGTATTCTGATCATAACTGATGAGTTAAAAGCTTGTCTAGGGGCAGCAACTGCTTTGTAATTTGATGTTGGTCTCCTGTCACACACTTCTTTAGAATGTATGTGAAATGAGTGATTACGTACTAACCTGTGCAGCACAGAATGATGTGCTGTAGGTATTAACCCGTATGTGTGTATATATATATATATATATATGTGTGTGTGTGTATAAATGTGTTCAGGATTGCTCTGTGTATTGATGGGCCGAAGCGCTTTGCTGCGAATGCCAGGCGGCTTCTAGGGAGGGAAGCGATCAAGCAGCGACACCTAAGGATTCTGGGATATGAAGTTGTTCAGGTGTGTCTGTATAGGTTTGAATATTTTGTACATAGCAGCCTGTCTAATCTTCACCAAAATGATTTCCTCAGTATAACACCAACATTTATGTAATAATCTCTTTCTGCAGATTCCCTACTATGAGTTTGAAAAACTGAAAGGTAAAGCAGAGACAGTGGAGTACCTTCACAAGAAGATTTTCCCTCACAGCTATAGACTCAGCTGGTGATCACAGGTTCATCTCAGACCAAACATATCCAGACAATATTGCCCACAGATTCTCAACAGAACAGTCTCAATCTCCACTCCATGTTAAACACATCCAGAAGACACACACATCTGGTGTTTTACATGTTACAAAAGGACATCATTCAAATATTTTTATGGAATACCAAATATGCAAATATTGGTAAATTATTTCTGATAATAAAAGAAAATATTCATTGCCATTTTTTTAAACGTGTGCATGATTTATCAGGTGATGAAAAATAACATGTTAATGTCAAAACTGTTAACTTATGATGCAGTGAATGCTAAAGAATCATATCAATTGACAGTTTTACTGTTAAATGCCTTGTTTTTGAACAATTTGTACCTTTGACAATAGCCAATTTTTTTTCCCCTAAATTAGTCGACCTCTGACTAATTCTGTTTAATGCTTTGATGCATTTACATGTCTGGGTAAATTGTCAGTTTATTTTAAAAATCTAATACAAGTATGTTTCGTTGAGTTCTACCCAACTGCTTCCCGTTAACAAAGAGAAAATTAAATTTTTAAGGCATTTCAATCCTGTGACCACATTGGGAAATATATAATAATTTATTTGTTGGTAAATGGCAACACAGTGTTGCGGTACAAAGTCAGCCAGGTATGTTCTTAAGAAAACAAATACAAAGAAATTGTTTACCTGGTAAAAATAATCAAATAGAACAATCATAACTACAGAGCATAAAAGTTAATCCTGACAATTATGGTAGATACATTCCTCATAAAGCAAGAAGATAACCCAGGATTAGACCAAGACCAAGAAATTGGCTGTGTTTATAGGTATTCATCTTGACCCCAGAGCCTTTAAGGTAGATGAGCCGGTTTCATAATAAGGTACGAGTGTAAATGCAATTGTCCCAGTCTTTTTGATAGCAGATGCTATGATCCATGCATGTGTCCTGCTGGTCTCGTCCCTTTCTATGTAGCTGGAATCTGAGGAAGACCAAATTCATCCACCAGAACTCCATCCTGTGCCGGAAAATAAGAATCAGTCCAAAATGCTCATTTAGTGGTTATTCATAGAGCAACTGCTTTTACACACTATGGCACAACAGAAACAAAACAATAAAAAAAACCCCAATAAAAATCTGAGGTAAAGAATAATTTCAAACACATCATCAAATCTACCAAAAGTTCAGGACAAAAAAGTAAGTCAGGTGTTTGTCTTTACCCGGTTGGTGCTTTTCTCCCCTGGCACTCCTTCTGGTATAGATGGCGCTGTGGAGGCCTCATCTAGGTAAGAGCTGTCATCGTCCATAAGCAGCTCATCACCAAGGGCATCCAGCTCTAACAAAAGCCCATAGCCATGCCTCATTAAATGTATAAAATGCTGAGAATACAGAAACTAAATCATAACTTCTGATGTTTGTGGTTGGCCATGAACAGGTTTATATACACTAACCAGCAATAACAGCAAAAGTAACTGCTAATATTGTGTAGGCCTCACTAAACACCCCCATACTCACTATGAAACATTTCTTTCAGAGTTGTAATTTACGTTTACAGCAACTTTTTATAGGTTCTAACCACTGCATATCTGGAACACTCCACAAGGCCTGATGTTTTGGAGATGCTCAGAGTTATCTACCCAGCACTGTTCAGCTTTTGTCCAAGTTGCTTAGGTTGTTACACTGACCCACTTCCCTCCCAATAACACATCAATGTCCAGAACTGTCTGTTCACTTGCTGCCTAATGTACCCCACCCTTTAACATGTGCCATAACAAGCTATTCATCATTCATCTCACCTACCAGTGGTGTACATTAGTCTTATGTACTTCAACATTTGTCCAATGTACTAACCTGCTTCAAGGTCATCCTCATCAATTTCTGGTGTACCGTAACTGCGGCTCAGAGCCTCCTGTATCTCACTAGCATCCTCCATCATATCCTCCAACTGGTCTTGCAGATCCTACAACAACCCATTTCCTCACTTAATTCATAATATCCACAAGTGGAAATACTAGTACTACAAATACTAAAACATATGCTCTCAGATAATCTGAAAGCTTTTAATGCTACATCAAAATACATAATTCTGAAGGAGATCAGATAATGTTTTATGCTTTAATTTAACTTCAGTAGTATTTACCTCAATCTGATCAATTTTCACATTCTTATATGCTTTCTTCATTTCTTTCGCTCCAATTTTCATTGCATCCACCTGCAAAGCAAAGTCCATTAAGCCTTTTATATAGTACAATGGTGTAAATAATTATATATGACAATAGGCTCATAACAAAAAAATGTGCATACTGCTAGTTTCCTTATGTATTTTTTCTCCTATATTTTTCACTCAAACATGTGGACCTTTGCAAGTACTAAAACAAACTCTCTTCCAAACATATGGGGTCAACTACTCATTTTTACATTGCTCTTAATGCAATGTCTTTAGATAGCCAGTGGTGGCCTAGTAGTTAGGACTTTGCCCCTGAGATCAGAAGGTTGCAGGTTCAAGTCCCAGCCCGGGCACCACTGAGGAACCCTTGAGAACTTCACTGCTCCCCGGGCGTGGTTGATAGCTGCCCGCTGCTCCACGTGTTCACGTGTGATGGGTTAAATGCAGAGGACAAATTTTGTTGTGGTCACTGTGTGCAGTGGTGTTTTCACAATGATTGGAAATCACTAATCACAAATCACTAGCTAAACATGTTTGGAACAGAAGGCAAATGGCCAGTTATGCTCTATTGGAGTCTTGGCAACATGTATTTATGGGTTAAAATTGTTATGTGAAGACAGGGCCAACCTTACTTTTTTAACCACTCCAGAGCCTAGTATTATATTATTTAGAAGTGATTTAAAAAAAGACTAACACCATGGCATTCTTGCGGCAAAAAATATTTCTTGTATAAGGCCCCTACTCAAAAATTGAAATAAATATGATTTAAAAATATGGAAAACTTATATTTAGAAAAATTAGTTCTTACGGTGGTCTTCGTGTCTTTAAGTGTCTGAATAGTGTAGTTGGCCTGCTCCATGTTAAAGGACTGCTGCATTAACTGATCTCGCTGTCCCTCATACCTGCAAAAGAAACCCAAAAATAAAAAACCACACACACACAAAAAATTATCTTCACATAGAAACACACTACACTGGAAAAACTATGGTTACAAACCACACAGTAAGTGTAATTTGAAATAACAGCGATAGAGTAGCCGCATATTTCTGACTATAACCTTATTTAAATGGAGCACGGGGTCATGTGCAGCACAGCAGATATTTACTCCAAGTAACATTACTGGCATTATGTGTTTCTGGTAAAATCATGCACTTGTACTCACATTCTCTTCTGTTTAAGGACTCGCATCGCTTTTTGCTTCACCATGTTCTGAAAGAGACAAGGACATAAAAACATTGGAGTACTGGCAGGTCTAATTCACACACACATGTGTGATCTTCAACAAGGGTTTTACTGATTCATTATTTAAAAAAACGTAAAAAGAAATCTGCACCTACACAGCGTGCCAAACCAACAGACAGTGACAACATTAACCGCAGAGCCAATCAGAAGCCTGACGAAAGGTTATTACCACCTCTGGTAACCTAACAAGGCCCTTATCCAAAACAGCTGATGTTGGTGACGGGGTCTGTGACCACATCAAAAATGTTAAGCTTCTTTTCCTAAAAACGTTCCTGGATTTGAACTGATCTAGTAGTTGGATGCACTTATTCGCCTACTCTACCAGTACATTAAGCAAGGCCATGAGCTACAGATCAGATGAGGGTGAGCAGATTCCACTGTTGGGATTGCAGCCAGAGTCACAATATTAGATGTAACAGTGACGTCCATAACAGACTCTTCAGCGCCACTGTTCCTCTGTGTTGAGGGAGAATAACTGAACATAAACATGTAAACAGTAAAAAATGTGCAAGTATAAAACAACTGTTTTGATGGTCAGTCATTGCACAAAATTGTCTCATGAAAGCACAGAATAACAGTGCACATGATGATAACCACAAGGTACAATGGCACGTTACTCTGTTTACTCCATAACGCCACGTTCACTGTCTACACATCAACACTGAAAACTGTGTTTCTGAACATTTCAAAACACCTGGGGAAAAAATTAAAGTAGAATTCCCCACGAGAGACAATAAAGGAAAAAAACACAGCTGTGTACATGTGGAAAAGGTCCCAGACAGAGAGCAATATACTCTCGTTCATCTCATGACATTCACAGGGTTACAACACCTACAAGCCATCCTTCTCCAGAGGAGGTTCATTTTGAGATTTAGGACCATAACCAGCTTTTGGACCAAACAGTGTGAGTTTCTCACAAGTCATTGATGGGCTTCTGGAAGTGGACCCCTTTGGTCATTTCTTTTCTTTGTGAAATTTGTGTGGAATCATACATAAAATACCTTTTCATCAAAGGAAAACAAATCATACTATATACTACATAAATAGCAAGAAACCAATTATTGTTGTAATAAGCTTTGTTTCCACCATCCCAACAGTTCTACATGTTGATGAATACAAACGGCACAATACAGACTGTTTATGATGTTTATCATGGCCAATAGTTTATAGTACTGGGATATTTATAAACATGGCCAAAATGGACTTGGCTATACATTTAATTCCTGGATTTAACATGCAATTACTATTTAGGATTTTTCCACCATTTTCCTTTATCTACTGGTTACTACTAAAAGTAGTAACTAACAATGCATTTTATACATACAGCTACATGCACAAGTACACATGCAATATTGTAAATTGTTGTGACATTTAAAAGAAGAAGGCCTACATAATGCCCTACACCTCAAATAGGCTCTAGGAATAGATATTACATCGCAGTGCATTATGGGATGAAAGGCCCAGAGTATTTGCAGTTAGTTCTATGCATTCGCTGTTGGCACTAGGGCTGTGCTCCAAAAAATCTGATGCGGCAAAATATCATGACATACTCATAGACAATTCATGCATCAATACAGACACTGCTGTATTGACATTGGCAGTTTAAGAAAGGCACTAACAACAGCTAACAATGGTGGAAGTTGCCACATTGTCACATGCGTTATAACTATTTATTTATTACACATTTATTCTCTGCATTTAACCCATCACACGTGGAGCAGTGAGCTGCCGTCAACAGTGGCGCCCGGGGAGCAGTGAAGTGTGTGTGTGTTTGGGGGGGGGCACCTTTTGATCACAGGGGCAATGTCCTAACCACTAGGCCACCACTGCCCATATTTCATATATATATTATCATAGCTACAGCTCTTAAGGTCAAAATGAACATTTAAATAAAAAGCCAGCCAAGAGAAAGCCAACTTCAGTCTTATCAAATTACACGTAGCTTAAAGGTTTACACCAGAAGGAGAGCCAAACTGAAGTCTTTAGGATAATCAGATAAATGTCCTTCAGCTAACTTTACTTCCATGATAACTCAAATTTGAGAATTATTCTTTTGGAAATCAGTGAAATTACATTAAATCTATGTTGTATTCTGCATGGAGTTTAAAGGAGCTTAAAATTGATGCTTATCAGTTTACTCTGTGTTATATGACTAGTGGTGCATTTGCATTGTTGAATGAAACTTACTTCCTGGATTTTGCCTGAACAAACCCTGTACAAGCCTCATTTTCAGGAAAGTTGGCACATTTAGTAAAACTGTCTTCAGCACAAAGAACTCTCCAAACAAGGCTTGAATGTAGACTAACCTTCCCTTTAAAAAATAATTTTGTAGGTTGCATCTGGTGATGCATGTTATAAGTTATTTTTAAAGTTGTCCTGAGCCCAAATGGTTATATTTATCACAGCACTAAGCCATGCACATGCAACAGTGGCTTTCCAGTCGTGCCCGTCATGGACGGAGATTTTTGTTGATTCCCTGAATTCTTTGCCATGTTGTAATGAAAAATGTTCTTTTTAAACTGAACTCTCTAACAAAAATTTGTGTCATAAACTATGAACAAAGTGTCATAAGCTTCTTTTATACCCAATTAAAATATCTCTTCTGTTATCTACTTAATCCCATGTGGAGTTCATATTCAAACGTTTTGAGCAAGTTGCAGACACAATATTCCTTTTTTAAATTTACAAATTACAATCAAGCTGGTCAGCCAAACTAATACAAGTATTTTCTTTGTACTGTACATTTAGGTTCAAAAAAATTGCAGATTTTTGTTTTTGTGGCATTTTATAAAATCCCCCAAAATTTAAAAAAAAATTGGCAGCTCTTTCAATGAATTTAGTGAGATCTTTGGCTACATATCAGTTAAATCAAGAAAACTCAATAGGAAAGAAACATTCTGTCAACTATTTTGAACTCGACAAATCAGGCAAAAATGGCAGATCGGCTGTGAAACTTCTAATTCATTAGTCCTATAGAAACAGATTTGGCCATAGCCTCTGTGCTTTACCTTCGATGGTCCATCCCTCATTTTTTTCATCTGATCTTTGTATTTCATCAGCTCAGCATCTAGTCTGGATATTTTTTTATCAATGGACTCTGCTCGTGAATCAACCTGGAGTTTGGAAAAGTGACAGACAGACAGAGGTACAGTGATTACTACACACAGCAGTGACATGACATGTGAAACATGTTTCAGCAGAGAACGTGTGTGACCGGTTTAGTCACACACCCTTTAGTCAAGACATTTTAAATGCACACGATTCAACACCTAAGACCACGAAAGCAGTTTAAATACCTGCCAGAATAACAGAAATTTCATTAATTCAAGAGCGGCGTCATATTGTATTATTCATGATAGGTCTGTACTATTCCTCCTAATGAGAAGAATTTGTTGTATGTCTCAATCTCCCACACTCTTTAGTCATTTTTTGTATGTTTACAAAAATAAGTGTTTTTACATCATTATAAGCCCTGCAAGTGCAGGAGTTTGCATTTTCACTGGAACGTGTGTATGAAATTGTATTGTACTTAAGTGGTGTGGTTTAGTATTTTACTGTCAGGATTAGGTTTTTACTGTTTTGAATCTGTGTTTGTACACCTTTCAGAACTGGGTAGCCAAAAGACAATGTTAAATGGCTCATATAGTTATTAACATTTCTGTTGTTATAAATACCATGGAATCTTAATCACACGTAACCCACATCAGTTTCTACCATATTAAGCCACGGAAATGTATTGTACTACCGGTTACGTGTTAATTTATAAAACGGCATTTACATTTTCAGGTAACAGTATCTTTTGGTCTTCGGCAGTTGTGTAGTTTCACTGTTTTGTGTAAGGCAGAGAGCTGAAGGAGTCATGTGTAAGCTAACTGGCTAAACAACAAAGCCTGTCTGTTTACTTGCTAAACATGCTAACGGCGCACTTTAACAGACAAGATGTGGAACACAACGAGCTAACAGCAATCTTCAACACATTCATATGCGCATATGTACTGCTGACCATGTCAATAAGTGACTTTAAAGTTTCTGAAAGACAAAAAACGAACATCAGCTGACTCTATTGTGTGAAGCACAACAAACATGACTGACGACGCCAACGAGCTCGACTTTCTTTTTTTGCTTTGGCAAGACAGCTCTGTAGAAAGTTCCAAAATAATCACTTACGGTCCCTATGCAGTCCGTAAGGTTCGGTGGTGGTCCTTTGGGTTTTCCTCGACCGAAAATACGGTTCATTTTGACAACGTTTTCACTTTGGAACAACAACAGCCCTAAATAAAAACTCCCGGAAGAAACCTCGCCCTGACGTCACACAACAATCACATGATGAGATGAGTCACACCAGCCACAGCCAATAGGAGCGCCCCAAATCACATATAGTCCATAATGCACTATTTTATTTTATTTAACTTTCCTTATTCAAATGAAGCAGGCATACAAAATTTTAGAGCAATGCTTCAATAATTCTTTCAGAATTTGGCTGAAACACTAAATATGGGTGGCAATTCGACATTAATAATAATGTTAAGACATTAAATAAAATCGTTTATAAATATCAGATTGTACAGAACTTATTCTTTGCAATGTAACCTTTATGACTTTTTTGTATTTTCAGATTACAAATTCAGGTTTCAGATAGTCGTACTTTTCTGAAGCTAAGACGTTTATAGGACCTGTTTGTTTTCAAAAGGATATTATGATATATTCATTTTTTAAAATGATACATTTTTTTTTTTAAAGATTACATTTTAAAAATGCTCATAAATGATCATCATAATGATCTCAGATGCATGCCACAAGTTTAATACTTATAAATTAACTTATTAACTTATTAAAGTATGTAATCTATTAATTTATTAACTTCCAATAGTGTTGTTTTGCGCAATAAATGGTGCATGATGGTCCATGATGGTCATTAAGCATAAGAAACTCCTGCATTTTTGTTTTCCCTTTTTTAAGACTTTAAGTTGATGGACGCAGCCTCCATTGCAGTAGATGAGCTCTAGACACAGTTCATAAGGTCATAAAGGTTAGGATAGCCCTTATAAAGTGTGTTGTTGAGATGAATATTTGTGAACTTAGACTGACTTACTCAAACACCATGTTCAGAAAAGCTGCAAAAACTGCATCATATAATTTTTTCTTCTTTAGCCTGCTCACCACTAGATACAGCTTTAGGAAATTAGTGAAATCAGATCAACAATTTGTCCTCCAATGTTTCTTAACTGGCTGTACTGTGGTGTGGGCTTCTAACCTCTAGATGGAGACAAGACCCCGTTAACAAGACAAGGCTTATCCGTTAGTTTTTACTGCAGGCTTAAAGGAACCTACCAGTTCCAGCGTTATGTATTATTTAGGAAACTGTTTCTTTCCCAGGAGTTCTTGTTCTTGTTCTTTGTGAGGGTGTCATTTCTAATAAGCTGGATCTGAGTGTGGACAGAAGGAGATGATATAAGCCTGCAAGAATAACATCCTTGGCTTGTTTGTCTTCTCTGTTCAGTTCTGCAGATTAACTTGTACATGTTCCCCTGGGCTGCTCTTTGATGTAGGCCCAACAATCCTGCCCCGATGTAATGATGTCATGCACACGTCACAGTTAGTACGTAAATATGGCAAGAGAGAAAAACAAATCTGAACACACCATAAATATGTAATCTGTGTGTTTCCATCGTTTGATTAACTGAAGGAATGAAAATGCTTATCATTTTAACCTTCAGTTCAAAACCCCAAACACTTCCACACCATAATGCTGCCAAGTGCCCTTCAATCTGTCACCCTAATCAATCAACCACTTGACCTATTTGACCTAATCAGCTAAGGTGTAGGTCGATTAGACTTCAATCAACACAGAAAAAAGACTTAATCAACCTTATTGAAACAAACCAGTATTTTGGGAAGGTGAGGAATAGTCAAAGCCCTTTGCTGCTGAAAAGACTAGGGATGTAAATCTGAAGTTTCATCATGATTTGATTCTACGTCAATTATTTTAGCCAAAGATGCAGCCATTTTCACTACTGGGGTCTGCAGCTGTCATTATGAAATATAATGAAATCTGTCTTTATTACATAAATTTACATAATCTCTCACATGCAAATAAATTATAATCTGAACATTTTATTATTTCAGAACCATCAGAACAAGCAGTGCAAAACAGCAGTCTATACATAAGCAAAGAAAAAGAAAAAACAACAACACTGAACACAGTAAAATGAAGTAAAATTAATTGTGAAATAAACATACATCAAATTTAATGTGTTAAAACAATGCTAAATGCTAATGCATCAATACACACACCTAGTAAAGACACATTAGGCGGAGACGGCCTTGTTGGGCAGTTGCTCACTGTGAGATGGCTGGGCTATTGATATTGGCCTATTTTATGTCATTTTATTTGAATATGTGTAGATGTGAAGCAACTGACCATTTCCAGCATTATGGTAAACCCCACCTCACTCTTACTGTTCTGTCTGTTCAGCTCTGGTGTTCAATGTCTGAGAACTGAGCAAACATGACCAGATTAGAGGACAGAAACCATGTTTATTTTAATCAATAGTGGGAAATTAATCTTCGATTCACTGCAAATTAAAGTGTCAGTTGAGGCTCAGTAGTGACAGAGACTAACTCACACCTGTTATCTAACTATGCAGTCTCTTTTTGTGACACTTGAGGAACAGCAGCAGAATATACTGTTATTCTCCCCTGTGAGGATTGTGATGGCACATGACATCATTTGATCAAACTGTCTGTTAGTGACTGAAGAAAGTGTCAGATGTTACTAACACTCCCCCACTTTTTGCTAAAAGCTGACCAACCACACCATAGCTACCTGTAACAAGGGGGGGTGTCAAACTCTAAAAACATTAATAATTTGAAATTTAGTGCCATATTTTAAGATTTTGGTGTAAGGAGTGAAAGTGACAACAATTTCCTTAAATATCTCAATTCACAATGAGATGGTGAAACGTGATGGACTGTTGCAGAGGGATTGCTGTTTGCAAGCAGCTTTAGGCAGCACTGAATGCATCTCCTGTTACATTATTCCCATGTATTATAAACAGAGAAGGGTCAGTGAGTCCAAAACTGTGCTGTACAAATGTACTAAAGCAATCAGCACAGCTAATTATGCCAATGGCATAAACACTTTTCTGGAAAACATGCACAGCATAATGAAAATACACTGATCAGCTTCAGCATTAAAACCATTGACAGCTGTAGTGAATAACAATGATTATCTCATTCTATCTTTGCCACTTAGTACTGATAGATTTGTCAAACCCAATCCCAGGTTCTTTTCAGTCACAATGATGAGGCATTGAATTACGTTTGCATGCAAAGGTTTATTATTGAAAAAGAAAAATGAAAAAGAGAGGAAGAAATGGTTCTCCCTTCTGTACAGCTGTCTCTCTCTGACTGAGTGAATGTGAAAACGGGTCTTATCTTCATGTTTTGAAGACTTCTGGAACCCTCAAAGGTCAGTTGGCAGACAGATGCACAGAAAGTGAAATCAACTGTGTGCTCAGATGCACAGAGAATATACTGATTATACTCTAAATGTATACTATTATATAAATATATATATAAATACGCATATAAATATACCCAAATTTCACAGTACCTACCAAAAAAGATCGAAGGAATGGCAGTTAGTCAACTGCTGACAGCGTCATGAATACCCAAGGCTCACTGATGCACATAGGGAGCAGTCAGTCTGGTCCAAACCTACAAAAGAGTTCCTCTTGCACAAAATGTAAACACTCACTTTGACAGAAAGTTTCAAGAGTGGCACAATGACACACAGTGACCCTGGATAGTGCTAAATCTACAATTTAATTAAATAAAGTTTATTCATAAAGCAATTTTCACAAACAGGTGAAAAAATCTGAAAAAAATAATAGCAATAATATGTGAACAAATAAATACATTAAGAGAATATGAAACAGTACATAGAGATTACTCAACTCTCTTCAAAAGCCAGCTTAAATTAAAACACCTTTAGTTGCTTTTTAAAAGAGTTCCAAAGCCTTGGTGCTGTGGAGTGGAAAGCACAATCCCCCCGGGTCCGTGGAACAACTAAAAGGCCATGTTAGTCTGACCTAAGGGGCCGACTGGTTATATACCTCTGCTGGTGATGTACTCTGGGGCTTGTCCATGTAAGGCTCTGTATGTGAGCACTAAAATTTTAAACAGAATCCTAAAACAAGTGGGAAGCCAATGCAGTGAGTATAAAATGGGAGTAATCTGTACTCTGTGGCTAGATCAGGATTAAAGCAGACTGCAGTCGAGACAGGGAGGATTTGTTCAAACATGCATACAGAGTTTCACAGTAGTCAAGGCGTGAAGAAATAAAAACATGTACAAGCATCTCCAGCGAGTAACAGAGCTCACATGTGCATCAAGGCTTAGGGACTGATCCAAGACAACACCTAAGTTGTGTAAGCTTGATTTGACAGCTGTATAGACAGAACCCAACAAAGGACTTACTTCTGACTGGAGGGTAGGTGGAGCAAAGACTAAGACCTCAATCTTTCTTGGGTTCAGCTGCAGGTAGTTATTGCAGAGTCAATCATTAATTTGAGACAAACAGTCGACCCGAATGGACAGTTTGTTGATCTGATTAGGTTTAAACGAGATGTAGAGCTGTATCATCTGCGTAAAAGTGATAAGAAAGGCACATAAAAGATTTAATAATCTGAGACAGAGGATGAGTACATAAAGAAAACAAAACTGGTTCAAGGATTGAGCCCTGTGGTACACCACTTGTTAAAGGCACAGTCTGCAACACCAACTAAGAAGCTTCTGTTGGATAAATATGAGGAGAACCAATTCAGTGCAGAACCAGAACCCCCCACAAACTGCTCTAGTCTATTGACTAAAATCTGATGGTCAAATGTATCAAAGGCCATACTAAAGTCTAGCAATACTAACACTGAACATTCTCCTGCATCAGCAGCCATTAATAGGTCATTAAAGTCTTTAACAACATTTTCTAAAATCTTACCAATAAAAGGCATCTTTGAAATAGACCTATAGTTATTCAGTACAGAAGAATCCAAATTTAGTTACTTCAGTAGTGGCTGAATTACATCATGCTTAAAATGTGATAGAGCAATGCTTGACCACAAGGAGCAATTCATGATATTCAACAGGTGTGGGCCTATACAGTTAACAATAATGAAGTAGGCAGCAACTCAGAGGGACATGATGAGTGTTTACATTTTTTATCAGGGCAGATAGATCTGAAAGGGAGATTGGAGAAAACATATTAAAAGTCTCAGAGCATGAAAACATGCAGATTAAAGATGAAGGAACTGGGGTCATATTAGCCCTAACATCATTAAGATTATCACAGTCATTATTTATTAGTCATTATTTAAAGATTTGCATATACCTGAACAGGTGAGACAATATTATGAATGGTTATAAAACCGTAGAGTATCCGCTATTAGCTGAAATAAGAAAAATAAACAGATATACGCAGAGCATGGAATTAAGAAAAACAAGCAATTCCTTTAAGTACAAGCAATAAAAATGAGTGCTCAGCTTTCCAACAAGAATGTGAAGGGAGCTGAATGCACAACAGAGCACTGTCTAGATTTAAGCGCAGCAATTCTGTCCAAAATGCCAGTACAGTGCGTATTAAAAGATTGTACTACTGATTCAACATCATCCTTAGTAGTGCCAGCATTAAAATCTTCAAACATAAAAGAAAACTGATGAATCATAGAGTCATTTATGATGTGAAGCTAGGGTTAAATCTACAGCTAGAAATCTTGAGACAGGACCGGTAAGGTTAATCACAAACAATGTCATTTTCACCTCTGTACACATGTTGTGGAATTTTATTCTTTGGCAGCACGGTGGTGCAGTAGTCTTAGCCATTCCATAGGATCATCGGCTACAGGTGCCTTTCCGTGTGGCGTGTACAAGCTCTCCCTGTGTTTGTGTGGGTTTCCACTGGTGCGCCGGTTTCCTCCCACTCTCCAAAGGTTTGTGGTTTAGGTTAGGTTAGGTTTAGGACTGGCTACTCTAAATTGACCATAGCTAAGTGTGTGTGTGTGAATGGTTGTCAAACCTGAAGTAAAAATGAAAACACATTACAATAGAGAGAGGCAGAGGCAGAGACAGATGTAGGCAAAACCCAAGGCGACAGAAAGTACAATGAAAACGAAGTGAATGCAAAACGTAGAAATCAGTTTTCAGAAGCCTGACACACTGCTGATTGGCTGTGACAGAGGTCAGCAGGCCACAACCATGTAGGTAATAGAACTGCCACTGGAACTGTAGGCTGTACATAACCCGAACATGGACATTCATCAAACCATGCAGCAGAAATACACTCTCAACTCAGGAATGGCATACAGAAGCAAATATTCCAGTGTGCTTCGCATGTTCTCATTTTTCAGCCTACACAGATCTGTGCACATATATTCTTTATTGTGTCAAGGAATGTGTTGGCAAAAAAGATACAACTGTACATGCATGGTTCCCTGTGACACAAAATGGCTGTTACATTTCCATTTCTTATGTATTTTACTGAGCTTTAGTTAAGTCGTTTTATTTCTCTACACTAGTCTTATGCAGATGATAATTGGGATGTCCTGATCTGATTTTTTAATCATTTGGATCGGCTTGAGCAGGAACATGTCTAAACCAGATCCTTTGTTTTACATCAGTCATTATGCAGGTGCTGTAAATTAAGAGCTTTGTGTCAGCAGTGTGGAAATATTTTAAACTGAAAAAAAAAAAAAAAACAGTCGAGTGGTCATATGTATTGTTTGCAAAATGAGCATTTAGCAAGGCGATAGTACTAGAGCTGCATTCATTACTACCAATTTAACACAACACCTTAAAAATAAAGTCTAAGCACAATACAACAAATTAATTCATGCAGATTGGGTGTAGAATGCACTGAAGCAACACACACTGGAGGACACTTTTAATCAGAGAGACAAATTTACTCGAGACAGCAAAATGCTGATCGGGTAACTGAATTCATTGATTTGGGTGACCAGCCAATCGATGTGGTAGAGAATATAATCTTTCTGATCTATGATATGCCTGACCTCCTCAAAACTACATTTTAGACACTGCCCACTGGAGCTTGACGTCATGGTTCACCATAATCTATGAAGTGTTTAATGAGATGTGACTGCATTTAGGTTTACCACAGACATTTGGAGTTCTGATGTTTGCCCAGTGTCAATACAAAAAACCTTATCTTTTAACCAAAAGCAGTTCCTACAGTTCCCACTAAAGCAAGTGAAAATCAGGCAGAAAAAGCTTGTCCCATGGTTTAATGATCAAACACGCATATTAAAGCAGCATGTAAGGAAAC
>JBBIGC010000013.1:14688449-14702827 GCA_037576955.1 Lepidarchus adonis | reverse complement strand
TATATATATTGAGCTTGTTTTGCTTAATTTTATAACAGTATATTTCTAGTTACAGTGTATTTCTGCTGGTGTGCCAAACAGGGACACTGTTATTTTATGGAGCAGAGTGTTAATTACATATACATAAACTTTGTAGATATATTACCCAGCTCTGATGTGAAACTGATGCTTAAATATACTGTATTTGTTTTACTCAAAATATATTTAAGCAGAAAAGAGCCCAAATTCCTAGTGCTATTCAGTGTACACATAACCTTCACATCAAGTCTTCTTCCTAGACTGCACCAGACTAGTTCCTAATGTTCAGATTTCATTGATAGATGCTGGACATACAACTGGCTAAGGTCAGATGTGATGGCAAAATCATCCATTGCTCATCATGTTGTTACCTACAGTCTTGACGTTGCTCTTTCCAGTAGTTCACAGTTAATCATAGGCAATTTAAGAAAATACAAAATGAAAAAAATTAAAACAACACAAACAAAACTTAAGATAAACAATAATATTTAAAGGTATAAGAGAATTCCATGCCATGCCAGTCCACATACCATAGCAAAAAGTCAAGTGTTTGGCCAAAAGCAAAAAAAGCAAGAAGAAAGAAAAAAATGATGAACAGATCACACTTAAATTAGTATTGTTATGCAGGTGTAACACCACATAGTTGGAACTGGTTCCTCACATTGTCTAGAAGAGGTAGTGTGTTTTAAATGTGAGTCAGTACTTTTCTCTTAATAAATAAAGTAACCACAGGCACATGACAAGTCAAGGTTTAATAATGTGACTCAGGCTTTCTTTCAGCATTCAGAATGCACACTACTTTCATAGTCTTGTCATTTAGTGATCTAGTATACAGTGTATGTGGAATTTATTAATACATCCAAAATCTAATAACACTGAAACCATTCTTAGGTCTTCTCTTTTTAGGATAGCATGGGTCTCAAATAATTAAAAAGTTAAAGTAACAGTAAAGTAACCTTTACTCACAGTTAGACATTAAATAAGGAATTTGCAATATAGTAAAATGGAACTGAGTAAAAAGTAGAACTATTCCTATTTTTATATACACAATATCAAATTTAAAATATTAAAGTATTAAAAGTACCAATAAATACACAATAACTATATAATGGTGCAATTTATCCTCCTGATAGTACAAAAGAAGCGACAAGTGCTGGATCCATCATAATCAATGTCAGGTCCCATGATCCAGGAGCTTACACTAACACGCTACTTCAGAAAGGGTTACAGCAGCAATCTGTTTTACTTACTGCAGACATGGTCATTCATCACTAAATCTCTGAAAAGAAAAGCTTTGCTTAAACTAGAGAAATTAACATTTTAAAGCACAAAGCTATGCTTTTCCAGCTACATGACAATATTCATTTTCACACTGATGGGATTCCAGGCCTTTTTTTAACATTAAAACATTGATCTCCCTGATCAGTTAGACTTAGTTATTCAGAAGTGGAAAAATAACAGAAGTATCAGAATATAATCTAATGCTATGTCAGAATGTACTATTGCAGATATAACTGTACAACCATCTAAATGTTTATTTTTATGTCTGAACCTCTTGCAGAACACTAGACTCTTGGGCAAAATGAAGAATTTCAAATGTAAACCTCACACAACCTGGCAGATGCTTCAAAACCAGTGGTTTCCTATAAACATTTAAATGACAATGCATTTGCATTTAGGTATTGCGCAAAGTAAACAACCCACCATTCCTCCCTTGCCTCCTGGTATGAGGGATGGAGGTAAGCAGGCCCCGTTTAGCCTGGAGGCAGTGCATCAGTCATCATCTAAGATTCACCATGACCCCACCCAACCACACTTTCAAAAGTTTTCTCTTCCTTCTTTGTACTGAACCAATGGTATTTCAAACTGCAACCTGATGCTTATAATTACATGACAGAACTCTTTCTTGACAAAAATAACTCCCTTTGACCAAGTCTGGGCTAAACCAACTGGTTTTAACGTCATGATGAGGTGTATGGGTAAAAATAACAAACAGGATCTGGATTTGTTTTTACAGTGAACAGTAATACCTCCCTGAAATATATAGACTTTCTTCAACTTTTTAAAACTTGTATTAGAGTCATGTGTCCATTAAGAGATGCAGGACCAGAGCTAGAACAAAAACTGCAAGCACTTTGTGGCTACTCCTTAAGGAAGGCAATAAGTAGATCTCTTGGGAAAAGGTCACTAACAGCTTCCCATTCATTTTGTGTCAGTGCAGTTCAAAGAGCAAAATACGTGCAAATACAAAGCGATAGCAGCACATTAGTCAAACATCACACAGGCACAGAGAGAGGAAATTGTCATTACTTTTTTAAAAACTTCCTCTTAAAAAGTTAAGGGAGATGGAAAGAGAAACAAAAGACTTTATTGGTGCTACAGCTGATCTTGGTGCTACTGTTGAGATTTGTAAAAGACACAATTGTTGGTTTATCTTTAAACTGCAGTAATTTATTGCAAAGAACTGAACTGAAGAGCATGTGAAGTAAAGCATATCAGGTAAATTGATTTAAAAAAGAAGGCAAATGACTACTTCTCCATGCTTAATATCTCCGTCAATCTTATGCTGTGTATTAACTCAGTAAAGTGTACAGTGTATATAGTTATCTGCATACTGTATTAATGGTTTGCTGATGTACATTGTCTATGCTGTATATGTGTCTGTTTTAAGTGTAGATATTTAGTAGAAACACTTAATTAATGCACCACTACTGGCTCTACTGGCTTATCAATCATAAAATACTGTCAATTTAAACTCTATAAATTCAAGTTATCACTGGCAATAATGAAAACAATGTGCAATTCAGAATGAACTATTATTAACTCATACTTAATATTACTTTTGATTAGAATAGTTAATTTAATATGATTTGTCTGATCAAAATTAATGTGCATACACTCTTGTTTTACATACACATAAAGATTTGTCATTGATTGGTATCAGTTGGACTCAAATATGTCTATACAGAATGTAATGTAATTTGTAAGCCTGAGCTATTGAGAGATATGAACTTGTAATTATTTTGAATAGCGATTTACAACAAATGTAAAAACTCTCAACTCAAAGGGTTAGAGAAGAGGATGTGCTTGGGTTTTCTCTTGCAACAAAGCAGAGATCCAACTACTCACATTTTAAGTACCAGCAGACAAATGTATACACCCTCCTTTCCTTATTCATCTACAGTTAAACAGTTCAAAAAAGAGAGTCAGTTATATGGAACTTCATAAGCTTCTTTTCTCCATGATCAAAATAACAGCTGGCCCTCATCAAGGCATTTTTTTCTGACGGCTAGTTTAAGGGCTGCTCTCACAGCTTTTGTGGTTTAGGGTTACCAGCCCACAGCCAAGTGGAACTCACCAGGAAAGCCATCATCCAGAGGGCAAATGCTACTTCCCAACACTAGGTATTGTGTACTCCAGGTATAGACAATACTTAATAAACTGTCAACCCCCAAATGCTACCTTCCTAATATCAATATCATGAGCATTGTGTTAAATCTCTATTAAAATTAAAAGTTAATGTAAGTACAGACCGTCTTCCAATAAGGTGTGTGATTCATAAAGACTGTGAAGGAAAAGGAAAAGCAAATGTAGCTAGTCTGTCACTATGGCTTTTACCTCAACAACAGAGTTGACATAAACAGAGGTCAATTGCATATACAGAGGTGAGCTAGTTTAGTGGGTGTTTTGCTTAGTCCAATAAATCAACTAAGAAACATAGACGTATGTGTAAAAAGAAAACATTCTACCATTAACTTTTAGGCCTACAATCTATCTTGCTATTTAGGTGCCATGGTTCTCACTAATGTTTTAGTACAACTAATAATGTTTTGTTTAACATTGCACATATTAATTTCTTAAATTATTTCATTTATTTATTTACATTTATTTACTTATGCTACTAAATTTTCTTGTTTTTCTCCTCTCTTTTCTGTACCTATTTTGTAATTACATGATTACGAGTAATTATGCGAGCTTCCTCACTAGCATTTTAAAGCGCAAATGTCTCTCACACAATTTATGTGATATATAAAACACAACCTGTATAAAATAAACCTTGCACAATGTGATCACTGTCAAAAATAGCCAAAACTGTGCAAAACTCTGGATTTTTAAATTAATTTAAAACACTAGCCTTTTAGATTGTGTAATGTTTTACTGGAAAAACAAGTCTGAATCTTTATTTGTTATTAAAATTAACTTGCTCTTTACTAACTTCCATTATAAAATACAATGGTTTTCCTCTTTCTGTAAAGCTACTATTTTAGAGCTACAAAGTTTTGTTCTGACATTGCCATATCTAAGCAATATTATTATTACTGTTTATCCACCCAGTAGCTTACTAAGGTACTAAAAATCACTATTGTTATTCCAAACCAAAACAACACATAGCAATAACGTGATGCACTGAAAGTTTCTGACTAATGTAGAGTACACAGAAAAAATAGTGCATGTTCATTTGTTGCACACCAACACAACTGCTGTCTTTCAGATTACTTATTTTGGTAAGAATTCTGCTAATTTAATGTATTCAATTCATGAGAACAGATACTGTCAATTGAAAGCAGTGTTTGTTTACTGCTATGTGTATATAAGAAGAAAAGCATAATTAAGGAAACTCATCTCAAACAGATGCATTAGTAGAGCAGAGAAAGAATGGCACTTACTGTTGGAGAGTGAAGAGTTAAAGGTGGCTCCATGTGTGGTTGCGTGTGTGTGTGTGTATGTCTGTGCGTGTCTGAGGGTGTGTGTGTTTCCTCAGCGCTCCCTCAAACAACCAACATAAATAAATGTGTCCATTCGTCTACATACTCTGTAAGTTGAAGTGATTCTGCATCTAAAAAGTTCTCCAGCTCTTCTCCTTTCTCATCTCTTTCTAAATGCTCCCTCCCTTTTTCCATACTCCCTCCTTTTGCTCTCTCAGCTTTAGTTTCTCCTCCCACTGTAAGGAAACCTCACTCCTCCTGGTCAGTCAGAAAGAACTTATGTCATTCTCCTCAGGGCAAAACGTGAAGAATGACTTGGACATTAAACACGTAAACACACGTGAACATTAAATGCATGTAAACACACACATTTACTCTTGTGCATAACAGAGCTGTCACAATTACGTGGTTCCTCAATAAAACTAATAACATTTTACTTTCTCTGTGAATTGGAAACGTTTGTATGACAATTTAAAAAATGTCTGAAAACCTGCACTGAATGTTTGAAGATACAGTGATATGTGATACACTATGATACAATTTGATTCATTGCATGATGTATAATGCCCATATACCACATGCAGAAATTCAGAACCCATATCCATTCTGCACTTAGCTGAATATAGTTTTCCTAATATTCATATGCACAATCCTTCTTTCTATAAACATTACAAGCTGAATGATTGCCAAAGATTTCTATTTTTGTTTTGTCTACCCAGAATACCAAAACAACTCTGATTTGCAGGTCATTACTTATTGTTCTTGTGTAAGTGCATAGCGCACAGTGAAATCGTGCCTGCCTCTGTCTGAGGATAATTAACTTTCAGTTGAGTATTATCAAGCTGCTTACATTGGCTAGAAAGTTTAGCATTGTTAATAATTTAAGGATGTATTTTACCTTCTCTATATCATGTCTGCACATTGTATGCTGCACTAAAATTTGTAATACTTGTTTCTACTCACTGTTTGCTGAAATATCATGTGGAATTCCAAAAGTGTGAGAAAAAGTCAAATTTCATGTCCACAGGGCTGAATATTTCAGTTTAAATGCTTAAATTAGCACCATTTTGTAGTCTTAAAGTGAAGGTTCCCTGAGTTACAGTGGGTGTTAGGATTTTATTCTGAATTTGATGATGGTATGATGGATGTAGCTTTATAATGTAACTAAAATATGTGTGAGGGGAGAGAATTACAAAGTCTCTATAAGTTATAGTACTTAATTTTTGGAGCAATTGATCTTCTTCTGATCAGCAAAAGAGCATGGAGGTATTTTCCACTGACGAAAACCTTTTTCCTTTTTACCTCTCTATGTGTATGAATAGAATATTATAGTATATTTTGACTCCATAATTACTGAACGCATTTAAGCCTTTGTCTTGGTCACTTTGGTTTAACAGAAAATTACAGTGTAAATTAGTGAAATAAGCTAGACAGTCAATTTTTAATTTTTCAATTTTTTAATTTAGACCTTGTCTCACAATCTAGCAAATCCAGTGCTTACATAAGACATTTTCCATTTCAGATTGAACTAAACTCCTTTAGTCGTCCCCTCTCTCTCTCTCCCTCTCTCTCTCTCTTTCTCCTTTCAGAGCAGAGGCTCTTCTGTTGAACACCAGCATGACTGATGTTCACCTAACCACACTTTCCAGCTTTCTGGACCACCAGAAGGACATTAGGTCCATGAAACAGCCATCTCCAATTCCAGGAAAACTCCTACCTCTCAGATTTCACATTTGGAGGACTGACAAAAGCTTTCCAACTCCAAACTTCTAGAATCTGGTCCTCGTATAAATCTTGTTCATAGACATGTTAATAAAAACAAAAGGAACCTAGAAAGACAGAAATACCAAATCTACATTTAAAACTAAAATTACCTTTGCATAGAGCTTATTATTATATACCAAACATCTATTTAGAAGTCCTAGACACAAATGACTTGATTTTTAAAAGGACAGGCGAAAAATGTTAAAAAGTTTGTAGGCCAGTAACGCTCTAAGGTACTAGACTCATTAAAGTGAGTGAAAAAATCAATACACTCTCACTGAAATTGTTCGTTCTTTCAACATTTAAAAAAGCAAGCAATTCACCCTCTTGCAGGGCTTACAGATAAGGGTGATAATACCCAAATAAAATTTATTTTTTGATCAATCACAAGAAAAAAATAAGAACACCCTTACATTTATCACACCTTCAGGTCTAAAAACTTCAGGTGATTCAGATGCCAAGATCTACACAAATCTGTAAGCATCCCAGAAAAAAATAATACCTACCAGACTACCGTACCTATGAGACTAAATGTAATAAATCATTCCACTGTAAGGAAAATTATCTTATCAACTTCCAATTTGTCTGAAAATAACCTTTAGGTCAGTCTGCTGAAACAAATTTGGTCAGATTTGGTGGACTGTAATACACTGGGTGGATTTGGTCATTTATATATTTGTGTTGTACGTGACATGTGAACATCATTTCAACACAAATAAAACATTCTTACAATAATTTATATTTGGCAAATAGGCTGATTAGTGTTGAAATGATGTACACACTTTTGAATCAAGCAGACTCAATGCATTTTCTTTCAGTGTAAGGAACATTCGGGGGATAAGCCACCCCTCCTCCAGCTTTGGGGCTATGACCCTTCACCAAGTAAAGGCAGAACACAGTCAAAACATGTTCATGTTTTCACATCCCAGTTCAGATTAGTCTCCTTAAGAGAGGATAAGAAGTGCATTAAGAAAAACTGATTAAGACATGTGGGATGTTAAAGAAGAGACACTGGTCAAACAAGTATTACAGCACTAATTTCAATGAAACAATGCTAACGCATTGAAGTTGCAAAAAGGGGAAGACTTTACTTCCTACTGCAGGTGGAAATGCCAGTTTAACATTCAGCAGTGTTTGCTAAACCAAAATAGACTTAAAGTTATAGTAGTAACTACAGCAGTTATAGTTATGTATATTAAAAAAGTATTTTTAAGTACAACCAAAAAGGAAAAAGGAAAGGAGGAGAAAAGCACCACATTCAAAAGGTACAGCACATAGTAGCTAAAGTAATTCAAATTCATAGGCCTCGAGCATGTACAAAGCATTCAAAAGAAAACTGTTGACATCTGTCCAAAAGGCTTAATTTCTTCATTAGTTATACTATATGACTAAAAATTAAGTATTATCTGCTTAATAATGTGTAGATCAGTGTTGATTAGTTTACACCAGCCAAAAAAGGTTGTGTTCCAATTTCTTATCATACTAGCATTAGTTGTTGGACATAAATAGGTCCATTGAAATAGCAATGAATAAATTTAAATGAATGAATAAATAGCACAGTGTAGACTAAAGAGAGCTCCATTCTCAGCCTAAAAGAGTCTTTTTGTTTTTGTCTTTGAGAAGCATACCTCAAGGTCATCCAGCGAGCGAGCCAGACTTAGTCGCTTGGAATGAGCTGCTGTTCGTCGAACAGACGATCGTCCTCTTGTGAGACCCCAAAACCTAGAACCCTATGAGAAAAAAGTGAAAAGTATTACATTACACAAAATGCTGGTCTTTTTGGTATTATTAATTGCTAATAGATAGTATTACTGATATCATTAAGAAACTTTAAAGACTAAAAAAACCTCAAAGAATCAAAAGTTCACATTGTATCAGGGACATAAAAAGGTTTTCAAATGACAATAATATAATTTATTGCTATTTATTGCTGGGACAATTTATCGTCCAACATGGACAACCTATGTTTAGGCATTTGTGCTTTATTGAATAATATCATGTTTCACTAAATTCACTGAATTGGATTGGTATAAATACTGGCAACTCTGAACTTAAAGTAAATTAATGCATTGTTAAATGCAGTACAGTGATCAATGACTACATCTAGAAACTGACTTCAAGAAATGTGAGCCCTTGCAGTCACTTTGATTTAAATTACACGTGACAATTTCACAAATGATCTTAAAAGAAGGTTAAAAACTGATCACAATTGGAAATAAAGCAGAATTTGTATGAATTTGGTACTAGTCTAGTAGACTGTAAGAAACAGGTCCTAAAGACAGAACAGTCACTAAATTTGTAAAGTAAATCATTATAAAGAGTGAAATCATAGAACTTCACCAAACTCAAGTTCATACTACTAGAAGACAGCGTAATTACAAATGCTATGGTACAAACTTCTTATTATAATGTTATCATTAGTTTTAAAAAATATTAATTTGTAGATTTCAAATGTTAATATAGAACTGACATTCCATTGCCTGTTATCTAATGGAGATGAATCTTGAACACTAAAGACCAGTCAAAACCCAGTTAAGCCACACACCTGCTGCATTACAGTGTTTAGTCTCATTAGTAAATTACCCAAAAACAGGGACAGTATCATATTTTTATATATTCAAATATATTTCAGAATATTTTATATGGGAATATCAAGTGGTGAATCAAGTCACTGATCAAATGTTATAATGGTCTAAATGTATAAAGTGATTGTACTAGATTCAGTACTGTTTATTGAACTAACTGGGCAGGTATTTTAATGTGAAATGTGTAAATGGTTTTATAACATAACAAAAAACAATTGAAATATATCTTTTTCTCAGCTTTATGTCCATACAAAGGCTTTTTTAAACTAAAGGAACTTCAATAATGTTTACATAGTTCATCTTATTTCAAAATGTAAGTTTCCCATAACAAGCTTCAAAAACATTCCCAGTAGTTCAGATTTCCACAGTGCAGCTTTGAGGTTCCTGAAAAATGTATAATCTCATAATGTATTGTTCTGCTGACAGGATGAATTAATACTTAATGATTAACTTATAGACTCATTTGTTAGTCTTCACATCTAGACTAATTTTTTTTTAATTTCCCAAAAAGTAGAATTGAGAACAGATATGGTCTGAACATATGCTTGAATAGAATGACTGGCAGTAATGACCGTATCGTACATGCCATGAAACCCTGTAATTTCCTTTCCATCTGTAAACCGTGCTCCCTCAGAACACATGGAAACACCAGAGTTAACTGAGTTAATCTTAGCAGCATCTCTTATGAAAAAAAATGCCTTCTTGAGAAAATGTTGAATCTCGAAAATGTTACTAATTGGCAAAAGTCCATTGAAATCTCATAAACCTGAATTTAGGAGGGATCCTGTAAAGCAAAATAAGACTTGCGTGTCATTTCATCACTGTCTGCAAGCTGAAAGTAAAATGTAATTAAAGTGCTTGAACTTGGTTAATGCTGGGTTTTGTATGATGTGGGAAATTCAATATTGCAGTACATAATAAAATCAATGGACAAATCATGATAAATGAAGACTGAAGAGTGATCGCGCTTGGGCAGTCTAAACACAGTCCTATTTTATTATTCTGCTCTAGAACAGCGTGTGATTAGTGGAGAACCAATGGTTGCTAGGTGACTCCCTTGAATCTACATAAAGCTTAGCTGCTTTCACACTGATCTACCCGAGTAATCATATTGGGCTCCACTAATCAACACAATAGCTCCATCTGCTGTGCCTCAACCATGCAGCACCATCTGTTCCACAGATCATTACAGCAAAATCCAAGATTTAGCCTGAGCTAAGTGCCTCCCTGTTTGAGGGCAAAGACATCGATACATTAAGTTTCACCATTTTTACCTAGGAGCAAAATTACAGTAAATCATGATAAATTAAGATAATGTGTTTGCATTTATGTAAAATAAGTCATTTGTAAATACTTCTGTTTGTAAGATTTCTTGGTTGTTTATTTATAGAAGATTATTCTAATTTTAACTTTTGTTCCTTTTTGTATGTATAAAGCTCTGTAACACCTACATTTCTCATTCGTGGAATAATAAAGGTTTTTTCTATTCTATTCTATTCTAAAATTACATTTTCATGAAAATAAGTAGTCAGTTACATAAACATACACAGTGCAAAGGTATGGGCACCACTGGTCAGGTGACATGTTTCTGTGATTTCAGTACATATCCTCTACGGTACACTTCTTCTGCTAATATTTTTGCACAATTCGTTTTTATTTGCTGAATTGGCCTTTTTTGGGATTAACTCAGCAAATAAATAGAAAGCACCAAAAATGGAAAGAAAATGCCACATTTAAGTTTGTTCCCTGAAGATATTGTGTTTGTTTTTATGTAAAATAAGTCATTTGATCACTTTTGCATAAATCTTTAAAAGGCCATGCTAATCCTTAGAGGCTAGAGGGGTCAAACTCAAATCCTAGGTCTGCAGAGATTAGTACTGTCCCATCCTCTCCTCAGGCCTTTGTAATTAGCTGATGAGCTCAGGTGTGCTAAATGAGGGAAAATGCTCAACTCCGACACCCTGCCTTAGAGTGAGATCTTATCTTATTATTTGTATCTCTGTCATGTTCTGAATGTATTACTAATCCGAACTCATTTTAGAGGTTAACTATGAAAGGTACATTATAAGTTACAGTTTTTTAATGTCACAGAACGTACCTTGTTTTCTCCATTCTTGAGTTTGGATCCACTGCTGAAAAGTTTACGCGTGAGGTCTAGGGGAGGCCTTTCCTGAAGAGCAATGTCACTTGCTGTTTTGTATCTCAGTGTTGGGATTTTCTCCATAGCAGGTGGCAATGTCCCGTTTTTATCCTTGGGTCCACCGGGGTCAATGTCTGCCAGGCTTTCTATGCTTTTAGGTCGAGGTTTCTGCCAGCGTGCCCGGATGCCTACAGCGGGCCAGCGCTGACTGCCTCTGCGTTTGGATGTATTTTCAGGCAAGTTCTTCTGTTTAACCAAGGTGCGAGTTTGCAAAGGCGTACAAGCAGAAACCTCTGGTTTGGTAGAAACCCCTGTTTGAGGAGTGGCAGGTAGAGCGGGGCCTGGAAATGGCTCAGAGAGGAGGCATCTACGTTCTGGCTTTAAAGATGTTTCATTCCGGTCTATTCCAGAGATGTATGTAGGAGACTTATTCCAATGTAGCTGGAATGTGTTTGGAGATGTGATACTCCATTGATCAGCTAGACTTTCTGGATCTTCTGGAGACGCATTTCCAATCCCACTGTCACCACTACCACTGTTGCGAACATTTGTCTGATCTTCATCAGAATCTTCACTGTCCAGTTTAAGCCTCAGTTTCTCAACATAGTCTCCCATGTCTGAGTACAGAACGGTTACAAATTGTAGAATTGAGCATGGGGTCTGAGGAAATTCCAGACAACCCTGGGTGTCAGGGTCAGGAGTGCATGAGAAGCCAAAGTGCTCAGTGATATTTTGGTGTTCTTTATGAACATACAGTTCTGGGTCTATAAAGAATACATGGCACAACGTTTTTATACAATTGCTTTTCTCTGTTTTGTTTTTGACAGTTTTGCTCCCATCTGTTGACATGAGACAAAAGAACCTATTGTCTTCAGTGCATATTACACACAAAGCCAGGTTTTCTGCAGGGTAATCAGCCAAAACCACATCCCTGTCATCACAAAGCTGCACACAATTGTACTTGATCCTCATCATCACCAAGGAGTGGGTTTTTTGCTCAATTCCAATTCGGCTAATGCATCCACGAATGGTTCGTAAGGTGTCTTCTTCAGAGTGTGTGGTCACTAGGTCCAGTTCCATAGAGCTTATGTATCCAACCACCATTCCCACATTCAGAGTGCTGGAGTCAGGTAAAATATTATTCTGACTTTGAAAGTCAGTGAAAACAGAATCCTTACTCACATGAGCTGGGTTCTTCTGATTTCTGGATTGGCTTTGATGAGCCCAAAAAGACATATCTGGCTCTGACATGGGTCTTTGTTTAGATTTTGATTGGATGTTAGCTGAATCTTGGCTTGAAATCTCAAAAATAGTATCAAAACTCCCCACCGACTGCAGCAATGGCTCACTCATATCTCGGTCATGTTTTGTACAGGTGTTAGAATCCATCTTTCCAGGATTTAACCATGTTGTTTTCTGCATTCTCTGAAAAGCAAGTTCCTCATCACTCGAGCCACAGTCTACAGAAGGTTTGTCAGCAGATGTGACAAGCAAACAAAGCGACCGTGAAGATGAACCAATGAGCTCCACCACAGTTTCGTGCGAAGCTTCAGATACATCTGTTCCATTCACACTCAAAATGTAGTCACCAGGTCTTAGTCCCACACTATAAGCCGGGCTCCCTTTCATAATTCCTCTTAGGACACATGGTGCCTGCCCAGCCATGGTGAATCCATACCCAGCTCTACCACGCTCCATCTCCACCCTGCGGATTGTTGGGCTTGGAGGAAGGTCCAGAGATCTCCTCACAGGCCCTGATGGGTCCAGCACTCTCATTTTAGTAAAATGTCTGAATCACAGAAACTGGATGGCTTTGGGTTGATGGTGCTCGTCACAGTAAAAAGCAATGAGCATCAGACATTGTAGCTAACAAGACACAAGAGAAAAACAAGTTATTAAAGAAGCAAAATAATACGTCCAAAATACACATAAAAGTGCACTTTACGTTAAGTAATATGTTACTACAACGATACGACTATATGTAATTAATATAGTAACATGCGAACTGTTCATATTATGTGGGGAAAATTAAAGTTTTCCAGCTTTCCTGAAAAGAAAGAAAAAGAGGTGAACTAGAGCTGCCCACGAGTCCTTGTTTTGACATTTCAACGCGAATTACTTTGCTCAAATGCGCCATGTTGGAATAAATCAAAGCACAACAGCGCTGGCAAAGTTTCTGTTATTACAAACATACTTTATGACTTGAAACTTAAAAAACGGAATTGTTTAGTGTGTATATCCGCCGGAATTCATCTCCTCAAACCAAGCTTTCTGACTTTCCACTCGTGCGGGTAGAAATGCAAACATTAATAGTTAGTTAGTTAGTTTGTTTCCAACGTCCATAGGCTAAGCTATTCCCCCAATATATGGCGATGCTAAATGTAGACGAAATCACAAAAATAAGCGACCACTTACTTATCTGGCTGTAACACATTCGCATTTCCAAAGTTTCTGCCTTTTCAAATCCGTTCACTCAGGACAACCGCTGCCATTCACTATTGTACGGAACACAAAGCGTCATTCAGTCACTATGGTACCGTAACGTTTACAAACTCACTTAAGCCTCCCATTGGCTACACAACCCGTCAATCACTTCTGGTGTTTGAACAAATACTTGATGATTATTGGTGTTTGAAGAACCACGTGATGCGTTTATTTGAAAGCGGCGCGTTGACGCCCCTATGTTGTGAGCTGAAAGGACACCAACAGAAGAAAAAAGAAAAAACATTTCACACAAGTCGAAGCATGGGGGATAAACTGGCACAGCACGAGGAATCCTGAATGTCAAAGGTCACATTAACTGTGTTGCTAGACAGTGCTCTGTCCTCCATTAAGCCCCATAGCTTTAAAGCATAACGTGTGTGGACACTGTGGTCTGCTGATGTTTTGTTTGTAAACTGCTTTTGTCCGTTTTATCATTGCTTCTGTCTGGTTTTTTTTATCACTTCTTGTCTGTTTTACCATTGCTACTGTCTGTTTTATCATTGCTTTGGTCTGTTTTAACATTGCTTTTGTCTGTTTTAACATTGCTTTTGTCTGTTCTATAACCTCTTTTGTGAAGCACTTTGAGATTTTCATGTAAAGTGCTTTAAAAATTAAATGAATTATTATTATTATTATTATTATTATTATTATTATTATTATTATTATTATTATTATTATTAT
>JBBIGC010000013.1:14670590-14683186 GCA_037576955.1 Lepidarchus adonis | reverse complement strand
GTGTGTGTGTGTGTGTGTGTGTGTGTGTGTGTGTGTGTGTGTGTGTGTGTGTGTGTGTGTGTGTGTGTGTGGTGGTCCTATAACTGGAAAGCATTATTTTCAAAAGGTTTTATACATTTTCATCATAATAAGGCCGTAACTACTGTATACATTATACTGGACAGTCATGAATAATCTTTGGTGAGAAAGAACGGCAAAATAAAACAGGCTACATCCAACAAACTACGCAGAACATTTTAAAGATTGAAAAACATTTGAACAAAGTAAGGAGGCTTAATAACAATCAGAGGAAAAACATGCCACATTAGTAACACCACTGACAGGTAAAGTGAGTAAGGTGAGGTGGTATTTAATAGGAAACAGGAAAATTATTGCTAAATTAGCAATGAATGACAACCGGTGAATCAGCGGCAGGGTCATGGGTGCCCAAGACTCATTGATGCATGTGAGGTGTGAAGGTTAGCCTGTCGAGTCTGATCTCAAAGAAAGGGGATCAGAACACACAGTGAACCACAGTCATGATGGAGAATTACTATTAGGTTGGTGGTCCCAACATGTAATCTTCAAAGGGATCATTGCTGAGCAAAACATTTAACCTAATCTCATAACCATAAATTTAATGGAGTAATCACGCTTAACAAAATAACTGAGGGCCTGTTATATCTGATCAAACTACAATGTACAGCAGAGTGGAACTGCTGAGAAGCTCCTCCACCGCGCCAGTGCAGCAGTTAATGCTGTTACCTCGGGGCGTCTGTGGTGAACCCTGCCCTGGCCCATAGTCAGCTGGGATTGGCTCCAGCTTCCCCAGGACCTGAAATAGAAAAACAGTTTAGAAAATGAATAAACAAATCATTTCCTGATATAAGATGACCCAGTGTATTTATTAATAAATATATTTGGTTTATTTAAACTGCTCTAAGTTTCCTTTTGATACCAATACTAGTACAAAAAAAGGTTGTATGCAATAATGTTTATAATGTAATATAATAATACTGGGCATTTCACTGCTATGTGACCACAGAAACAACAGCTGACATTGGACATCATCAGCATGAATATATATATGTGATGCAGAACAACAGATCGACAAATTCTGAAATGTGTTCATTGTTTTGAAGCTTTATTGAACTGGCACAAGTTAAGAAAAGATTTCCAATGTCACTGCCAGGTTGAATGTATTTTGTAAAAACATATATAAACTGCACTTGATTCCTGGATCATACTCAAAAAATTTGAGACATAATTTTACAAAACCTGACAGAATTTATGATTTCTTGGCTTTTTTTTCCAGAGAATATGAATTATAACACAAATACTTTTCTTTCACTCATTGTTAGTGGTTGGCTGAAGCCATTTATTATCAATTAGTTGTGTTTACTCTTTTAAAATTATAATCACAACACAAAGTACCCAAATGACCCTGATCAAAAGTTTACATACCCTGGTGATTTGGCCTGATAACATTCACACAATTTGACACAAACGGGTTGAATGGCAATTAAAGGAAACATCTTCACCTGTGATCTGTTTGCTTGTAATTAGTGGGTGAGTATAAAAGGTCAATCAGTTTCTGGATTCGTGACTGACCCTTGCATCTTTCATCCAGTGCTGCGCTGATGTTTTTGGACTCTACTGTAAGTGATGGGGAAAGCAAAAGAATTGTATAAGGATCTATGGAAAAAGGTAGATGAACTCTATAAAATCACGTGTTCAAACTCTAATTAAGAAGTGGAACATTAGGGGTTCTGTTGAAACCAAACCAAATCATTGATGTTTTGGGGATGTGTGAGCTACAAAGCCACAGAAATTTTGCTCAGAATTGATGGCAAGGTAAATGCAGTAGTTTGTCAAAAAAATATTGGAGTAATTTGCACTCACTAGCCTGGAAGCGTACTCGCACATTCCAACATGACAATGATCCAAAACACAAGGGGAAGATGACCAGTCATCGGCTACAGCAAAATAAAGTGAAGGTTCTGGAGTGGCCATCTCAGTCTGACCTGATATCATTGAGCCACTCTTGGGAGACCTCAAATGTGTTTGTGAGTCAGTTTGTGAAAGACAGTCCAAGAATGTACAGGAACTGGAGGGTTTTTGCTGCAAGAATGGGCAGTTTTACCATCTGAGAAGATAAACAGCCTCATCCACAACTACCACAAAAGACATCAAGCTTTCACTGATGTTAAAGGGAGCAATACATGGTATGAAGAACTGGGGTATGTAAACTTTTGATCAGGGTCATTTGGGTGGTTTGTGTTGTGATTGTAATTTAAACGCAGTTGATTGATAATAAATGGCTTCAGCCAACCACAAACCATGAGTGAAATAATTTTTTGTGTTATTATTCATATTGTAGTGATACTTAAATGGGAGAATTGCCAACAGAGACTTACACACAGAGCTATGCTTGAAACCAGCCTTTAAAAAGACTAACCTGTTACCGGTGCGGTAGGCTAGGATGCGCACAAGCATGAGCTAGAGGCTAGGATGCGCACAAGCATGAGCTAGAGGCTAGCATGCGCACAAGCATGAGCTTGTGAGCGAGGAATGGCGGTGAACGGCCAAGCCTGCCCGGTCACTGATCCCAATACCCGTTATGAAGGCTTGATCATCCACCACCAGCTCGCTCACGCAGGAACAACATGTTATAACAGTGCAGCTTAAATGCTGCTCTCCTTCCTGTAACACATAGAACATGCACAAACAGGCGTAAATCCCCAAACATCTCCCCCTCCAATGATGCACTCCCATACCCAGCCAATGAGAGCATCCCCAGGACCATTGCAATATTCTCTGAAAAGTGGTTAAAAAAATAATTACCATCTTATGAGCTGAGCTGTATTTACCACTGTGTTACATCATCTTTCCTTTTAATTACACATTTGAATTGTTTGGGAACTGAGGATACCAATTGTTGCAGTTTTGAAAGTGGAATATTAGCCCATTCCTGCATGAAACAAGACATAAAAATACGACTTGTGGTTGTCAATGCACAGAAGTTTGGTATGATGCTCTATGAGGGCTAGGAGTGATCCGTGGTTTGATAATTGTGGATAGGTTGCAGGTAGGGCTGCAACAACGAATCGATTAAATTGATAAAAATCGATTACTAAAAAAGTTGGCAACCAAATTCATAATCGATTCGTTGTGTCACGCGACATGGAGACATTTGATTATTACCAAAAATTTAAATTTTAGTTGAGAGCGGAGCAGAGTGAACACACGCTGTCTCCCTCTTGCTCGCACTGATGCTAGCAGAGTTAGCGCCTCACAGACAGGGCGGAGAAACATTTAAAAACAAACCAGCAGAGGTAGAGGAAAGATACATGGCGAAGGCAGAGAAATCCGTGCGACCCATGGTGGGAGCATTTCACACTAAATAAACAGAAAAAGTGTGTTAACTGCAAAATATGATGAGGCGGAAGGGAGGGCAAGGGTAAGGGAACAGCAGGGTAAGTGAGGAATGTTTACTCGTTATGACAAGTTAGCTCATTAATAACTGCTTTAAGTAGCAAAGCAGGTGTGGTATAGTTACTTTGCACTTTGCATTGCAAGACTAAAGACAATCTGTTGTCATGTATAGCTACAATGCAAAAAAACTTTTTTTACTTAGTAATTTTGTCTCGTTTCCTGTCCAAATATCTTAAATCGAGATTTCTAGACAAGAAAAATGGCCTGAGAAAATCAAGTGATGCTTATAACTTGATAACTATAAGTTTATTTTTCTTACCCCATTGGCAGATAATTTTGTTTTAAGCAATCACTTAATTTTAAGGTGTTTTTTCTTATGCTATTTCACATGTCTAGTAAATGTATCTTGATTTAAGATTTTTTAGATATTTGGACTGAAAACAGGACAAAACTAGTTAGAAGAGCATTTTTTGCAGTGTATATTCTGTGCTTTGTCCCATATAGGTTTTTATTGACAAATAAAGTTCATCTTAAGTTGTGTTTGTATAATTGTGGTGTATAATTGAACTATATTATTATAAAAGCTCAAGGAGCAACATGTTTTTGAATAAAGGGTTAGAAATAAATGCTTTGTTTTTTTTATCTGATTTATCGATTAATCAAAAAAATAATTGACAGATTAATCGATTACTAAAATAATTGTTAGTTGCAACCCTAGTTGCAGGCAAGTATTTGTGCTTTAAATCTGATACTGGGAGCAACAGGCAGCGAGGGGTTTGCAGAATCGTGTGAAAACTTGTTTATTGAAGACCAAACAGGCTGCTGCATTCTGAATTAGCTGGAGAGAACTTAAAAGAAGAAAGCCAGGAGAAAGTTGCAGTAGTTTGGTGTTGAGAGACTGGTGAAATATTCAAGTAGCAGCAGGTGTATCTAATTTTTAGGTACATGAAACGTGATTCACACAATGGGATCACTGATGGGAGTTTGTTCTTACTGGAGCTCTAAGCTCTGTATAATATGTGATTTCTGAAAGAAAAAAAACAAGCAGCTGCATTACAGAAAAACAAATACATGCAGAACTGAATAGCACTTTTACAGCACATCTAGATTGAATTTACATTGAATTATAAACTAATCTGCATTTAGGAGTGGGGCAGTTTCCTCAGATAGAGACTGGTAGATGCTACAAGAAGTGTCTCACTGTGGTGTCTTGTATTTTAACCAAAAGGGGGTAAACACTAGCTATTAGGGGGTATGGGTGTCTTAACTTTTTCCTCAGTTATAAAAACTACTTTTTTATTGATGTTTTGTTTAATGAATAAATCAAAATGAATTTGTTGTTTACCTGTGATTAAACCACATTATATTCCATAAATAAAGTACTGAATATTCAATGGGGTGTCCTAACTTTTTCACACTACTGTTTATCTAGTTTAGACTAACATTTTTTGGGTTGGCATAATGTTTAAGCTGTTTTAAACCAAGAACATAGCGATTGGGTATTTGATCGACTACACTGGCTTCTTTGCTGAAGTCAAAAAGCAAAAACAATCAAGATAATCAAAATCCACAAATACTTTTCCCCTTTTCTTTAATAGTCATTCAGTATTCCAGCAGCTATTTAATATGCATGTTATTTTGTACAGACTTATATTACACAGCAACAATAGTTCTAGCTCCGTACACTGGTTTTCTTTGCAGCTTCCTCTTGGCAGAATTAATTATTGTCCATTATAACCATAGCAACTATCATGAAAAGAATTACAAGTGCAATAAGTGAGAGTAAAACTTCACAGTACAAAAAATAAACTAACAGCTTAAGACAATACTAAAAATGAAATGGATGACCCAAAAAAATATGGAAAAAATAAAAGAGTAACGAGTGCTTGTCATCACATTTCAAAAACATGGTTTTGATTAAGAAAATGTGTACATAAAACACATACAGCACACAGTATACTATAAATGTAAGCTTACATTTGCATGTACACACATGCACAAATGTCTTGACAGCAATACTTTTTTTTCTGTAAACATGTCCATCATGGACCTACCAAGGACCGACTAGAAAAGCAACCGGAGAAAGGCTGACCACTGGACACAACTAAAGAAGTAGGACTGGATTCTCTCTAACGGGTAAACATTATCTGGCCTGGAATGATACCAAGCCTTGGAGTCTTGAGCTGCATGCCAGAACATCAAACAACCACAAGCTTGAAATGAAATGTCAGTTGCCCACAAACGGTTTGTATTATTGTACTGTTGTATCATTCGGTGTAGCACTGGTCCAGGTGTTACATAGATAATCTCCGGTTGCAAGTCTAATCATGATAAAAATTTGATTTACTAAAGTCACACTTTCCATGTGGCTTAGGAATAAAGTTAGGAGTTAGGAGGAAAACGGCAGTTTTGTGCATTTGTTCAGGTTTGATAATTGGCGCACAACCAAGCCTTCACCTCTGCTCTCTGCATTTTTAATACTGATTAGTACCTTAAATGGCTGGAGAATAATGCCTAAAGGCAGGATTACCAATCCAAAACAAAGACTTGGATTAGCTTCAATCTTCAAAATGCCAAAACCTAGGCTTCTAATTTACTCACTCTACAATAAAGTAGAACAGACTATGTATTAACATAGATAATAGATAAAAGTAATTCATGTAGTGTAAATAAAAGTCAAACTAAAAAGTACCATGGATATGTTAATGGAATGTATCATCAAGTGCCACTAGAGGGCAGTAAACATTCATATTCAGTCTGAAACCCACTGGAGCTTCATAGCAAAATGTAGGGGACCTCAATTGTACAAAAAGGACTTGTTCCACTTTGCACTGACTGATATACCTACATGCACAGAAGTACCTCAAGTTTGGAGTACCCTTCACAGAACTACAACACATTAAATTGTTAAACAGACACCAGCAATAGTAAATTTGTACCAACACCCTTTCATGGTTCCAGTTGGTCCAACTAGCTCAGAAACACAACTGTGATAAAATCTGGTTTAAAAGCTTTAGCTTCTCTTTCTCAAAAAGGGACAAAACCACAGGGAAAAAAAAGTGTTGTGAACTATACAAATGCTTCCACTTTCTTTATCATAAGGATACTCAACTTCAGCCAAAAGTTCAGTTTGGGGGATAAAGAGGTTCAGATCAATTTTGGCACCATTTCTTTTTCTCTTAATCAGTCTCAGTCCCTCATACAGTCTTCCTCAGTGATGCCCTGTGCCCTCAGCTCTTCTAGGACGTTGTCCAGATGCCCAGAATCAGGGTAACCATGGCCAGTCAGGTTGGAGCCAAACTCAGTCTTGTGATGGACTTCGTTCCAGATGACCGTGTCTGCCTCGCCGGTCGTGCTCGACGTTCCCACAGAGAAAATAAGCCTGCGGTCCCACGCAACCAGCAACAACTTCAGTACCTGAGGAGGTAAGGTAGGTTATATTACATGTGACGATTACATTAGAAAAACATCTCATCTCCCTTCCAAATCACAGCATCAACAAAACTTGTGTTTATATTTAAAAAAGTTTTTTTTGTTGAGTTCTTTCATTCAAGTTAAATTTAAATTAAAATTAAAACACAATAGGTCATACTTTCAATAACATTTTCATCATTTCATAGTAAAACGTTTGGTATGTTAGACAGCAGTAAAGGAGTTTTGGTAGTCAAATGGACTCCATATAGGGGATGTTTGAGTGCACACTTACTAGACGGCCTTTCTCACTGTCAGGAAGGTAGCAATGCCGGGGGAATCCACGTGCTGTGAAGGGTTTACCAGGGTTTGGGTGCTCAGGGCCCTGGGGACAAAAGACAAAAAGTTCAGACTCCATCATATTGATCTGTGACCGTTCTAAAATCAGTTGGTGGAAATTTCATTGGATTTTTATTTTTTTGGCAACAGCTTTTTTCCTGTACAGTAATCCACTATTTAAAAACATCAGTGATTTGGCTTTTAATGATATTCATTTATCTGAGTTGAATATTTAACTGTCATGACAAAGACTATGACCCTTTCTGCCAAAAACAAAAACTGCAAAATACCAATAATAAATATTGATGCTAGTCAGGAATTGTGTTTAAATATATACATTTTTCAAATTTTAGTTCTACATTTTCAAAAATGAGACATTACAGTCGGTGTAGACACTATATAATGCTTTTGTGCAAGTTTGCTGTGGAAAAACTATACCTGAATGCCAGGGGGTATGTTATAGATGATGCGGATAGTTTTGCACTCAGGGTGTCCAGGCAGTGAATGTGGGATGACGTGGTACTCCATCTTTCCAGGTGGCTGGTTACCAGTCTTTACTCCATAGATGGTCTTGCAGGTGGGGCACTGCAGGCTGCCATCTTTGTTTCCATTGTTGTACATTGCCACCAGGCACTGCAGGTGGTACTGATGTCCACACTGAGATAGACGACCAACAGACTCTGCCCGAGAAATACCACCTACACCAGGGCCTTTATAGCCAGAGGGGCCTGCCAGAGCCTCCATACAGATTGTACAGTCCTGCAGAGGATCCAGAAGAGAAAACAGTAAAAAATGGAATTTGAGAAAAAGCATTTCATATAGTAAATCATGAACATTTGCTTGGGAAGTCACTGATTTGTAATGACTGAGCTGTTATGATATAGATCAAGTCTTATTCAGTAAAAAGAAAAAGGTGTATGGATATGTAATGTGGCATCTAGAATATGAGGATGGAGTTCCACAAAAGATCAATTTTAAGAGCAATGCTATTTATTTTATATGTGAATTATCTTGTTGATTAGACACTTTCTTTACCAATGTATGTAGATAATAGTTACATATGTTCATGCAAATGATAAGCAGCAAACTGCCCAGAAGCTTTCAGATTCAATGACCAACTCTATTGTTTAAATCTTGTTAATGTTGAGAAAATGTGACATTTTAAATATTTTTCATCCATAATTATTTGTATAAGACAGTGTTTCCCAAACTAGGTCATGAATTTTATTTTTTAAAACCCACTTATCCCTTCAACAACTCCATGCCACACATCGGATCCAGCAAATTGGCTAATTATCAAAGGCAGAGAAAAAAAAAACAGAATCTTGCTGATGAACCATTTGTGGAAGTAAACATGTATAAACAATTGAAATATCTAGGGGTATTTATTGGACTCATGGCTTTCAAAAAGCAAAAAGCTGCTAAAATGGCCTTAAATATGGACAAACCTCTTCTGGAGGGTTGCGGACCTTCTGCAAGTACCGCCGCACCACTTCCTCGGGTGTTCTGCCTGTTGGTGTGGACAGAAGTTTGAAAGTCAGCAAAGATATAAATGTGCATATACACTAGCTCTTAAAAGTTAGTTTTAGTTGTATAGATTCTTGATTTTTTTAAAAATTTCAAACAAGAGAACATTATTGAATATCAAACTACTCATGAGAACCGCATAAATGGGTTATAAAAAATAAAAATCTTCTTAAGAAGGGTTGGTGAATGAGAAACAATGTTATCAGTTATATAAAACCATCTATGTAACTGATAAATTAGTAAGTTCCAACAGTTATTAAAACTAGAGAGGGGGAGGGGCATTGCTTGACAACAAATGACTATGATCGAAATTGGGAGCACTTTTTTTTACCAACTTGCTGGTCTCAAAAACATGACAAAAATATCCACCTGTATAGTCTAGTTTTTTATCTCAGTCAAACTTGAGCAAGTTAAATTGAAATTCTAAGTTTTGAGTTTCTGTTTAATGTGGTGTGTAACAAAGTTAATGTCCAGGTTTTGCTGACCTTTGCGAGCCTGTTTCTTGGTGGTCTTACGGCAGCAGTGGCCCAGTCCTGGCACTGGCTTGATATCACTCTTGCTGACTGGTGGAGGATGGAGCACCAGTTTGGGTGGACGTGTCAAACATACAGGTAGTCCTGCAGCGCTCATTAGAATGCCCGTTATTCCTACAAACAAGCAAAAAAGGTCATTTCTGCACATGTAATGTGCTTTATATATTATTTTACAGTTCAATTTGTATATTATGTATGTATGTATGTATGTATGTTCTTACCAGCCAGAGCTGGGTGAACAGGACTGGACCCATTAAGGTTCTTAACTGGGACTGTGGGGACACTGAAACACAAAACAAAAAACATTCACAAGCCATGTTCTACAAAAAAAATCTATCACATCCTGTTAGAGGTGTAAAAATGCAGCTACTCATTTGGATGCTCTTTGCATCAAAGTAAAGGAACCATTCATAAAACAGCTGAGCCATCAAATGATAAACTGCATAATCACTGTCTGCATTCCTTTGAAATGTTTAACTTTTAAAAATAATTCAACACTTTTTAATCAGATTAATGAACACCAATCAAACAGTAGTATAATGTGAGATTTAGTTTTGCACTGAATCCCATTCCAAAGAGTTGCTGGACCAAGTCAACATGTCAGAGCTTTACACCTATACATTTCACAGTCTGGTCTGTCTTTGTATAATGATGGCAGACTGAGGCCAATCAGATATTAGTGCCATGTTGTCTGCTGAACACCTGTTTACCCCTCTGACCACAACACCCCCTCCCGACCTGAAGTGCAGAGTCATGCTGGAGTATATAAACCAGGTCACACCTTCTGCCAGGTCTACTGCTACTGATAAAAATAACCATTCTAATTTTATCTCAACCCGGCATTGTACACACACGTACACCCAGACACAGACACACACACAAACACAAATGTACACACACACAAACAAAATGAAAACAGAAATGTTAATGAAGACTTGTTTGAAAATACTGTGTGTCACCTTGGGTGCCAGCAAGCCAATATTTCATTATACTCATTGTAGTCTTAAAAGAGCAGAAAGTTTAGGCAAAGTTGCACTACTGTACTTACATATCAATATTTTTATAATATTTCACTTCACTTTATTACGATAGAAATTGTACATTGTAAAACACTAAATTTGATCTAGAAATGTAGCATTTTAAAGTGCTAATCAATATGGATTTAGTCTTACACATTTTTTTTTTCAGGACTGATATGTACAAAAATGTGGATATTAGCATCATTTCACAATTCTACAACGACTGAATCCATTGTTTTATATACATCATCTTTTTCAGAACCTGTTCTGTTAGCACAACCATCAGAGACTTAAATAAAAACCAAAACAGCACAATTATAGAAGTTACTTACGAGTTAACTTTGATAATGGTCATGTTTCCACCAAATCCAAACAGAAAAAACAAAAAGTAGACAACAAAAAAGTTTGCTGTTCTTCTCAAATCTTTTGTTCCACAAATCTTCTTTCAAAAGCAAAACTCTAAAATCTTTTTCTTACAGTCACATAGTACAACTATACAAGTATCGGGGAGCAGAAAAGTTCTCTCTCTCTCGCTCTGCAAGTGGATGAACTAGCATCTCCTCTCCTCCTGCGCTGCCTCTTATAGAGCTAATCCACCTGTTTCCATCTGTTGACAAGCGGCTGGGAGAAGTGAGACACGTCACACAGCTCGGGATTACCTTTCAACGTCACAGCACTTCGCCATAAGGCACCATCATAGCTGCACATAAGGCATATGAGCAACCTGTGCACAGACAGCTGCTCTAACAAACCATGTGTGCTACCAGTTGTTACTGTGAAAGAAGGTGATAAGGTGAAAGGTTCTGGTCATGCATGGTCACTAGGATTAACTAAAACAAAACACATTTACTTGCATTTACATACTCACACAAAGATGAGTGTGTGTGTGTGTGTGTACTTATTAAAAAAGGTCGAACAATACACATTTTAAAGTCTGGGCATTTTTAGCTGTGATGATAGAGTAAGCAAATTGATTTTGGTTTAAGAAAAAGGTTTTAATTAACATTTTAAAATATTGCACACTAGTGTGTAGAAAATATTGATCTTGGAAAGAGACACTACATTGCAAAACAGATGCAGCTAAATAAGGTTCTTCTCAAAGTGATTCAGATCCTTAAGCTTGCCAATTTTTCCAGTTTGCACTGTGTGTTTAGGTCACTGTTAGCAAAACCAATCAAGATGTTAGTATTTCTGATTGTCCAAGCATTTCCAACCAACACCTGCTTCAGCTGATCAATGCTTCATTAATATAAATCAGTAATTAAAACACTGATCACCTACATTACAGACAGAACATTTGTCGTTTAATTTGAATTTGTTCAGCACAGTGTGTAAAGCACTGAAAAAGTGCATTCAGGTATTTTTACTCATAAGTTGTAAACAAACTATTTTAAAATTTGAAATATTTGTTCCCACTTATCAATTGTCCTAAAAATAAACATTGTGTATTGTGAATTGCGTTAAATTCTTGATGTATTCATGTATTATTATTTATTATTTATTTGTACTGTAGGTATGTAATGGCTTTGTAACATTTTCACTTGCTGGGATGTGCAGGATTTCTGTATGGTATTGTACATCATCCATTAACGCCACCTGGCTAATATTGAGTGAGGTCTCCATTCAGATAAACAGCTCTGACCGTTTCCTAGTGTAGCCAGCATTTATCAGCATTTCTGTGGGATCAGGCCAGATACAGAACCATAACTGTGACCAGCTTGACAGGCCAACCTTATGAAAGTTTGCAGTGTTCAAACACATTTTAAGCGAATTCAATGGGAATACGAGTTGTGGTGTAAGTGTTTACCGTTATATTTAAAAAGTTCAGAGGCTAGTACAGAGCAGGGGCTTGTTCTATAAACCTCTCATCACGTTTGCTGCTGGCGAACCTAAGCCGCATTACCACAAAATCCATATGGCCTGCATGCTTAATCACCAAGTCACCTAATGATACCTGAGCAGCTGCCGAACCTCATTGACACACTCCTTTTAGAATAGAATGGTAAGAAGAACAGGTGTGAGGAGCAGGAGGCGCAGGAGCACGTTCATGTCAGGGGCTCACTGAGCGTGACTTGCCAGCGAGAGTGCACTTCACTCACCCTGAGCCCCTCCATCTCAATCCCAGTAAAATCCTTTTTACTTTCTGACTTGCAAACTGGTCACCACAGACAACAAAGGAAGAATAAATTCAGACCAGCAGACTCCGACATTAATAACAACAACCAGACCAATTCCATCACTAATGAGCTACTTATTTAGTTTGACTAAACACCATTTAATATTCATACACATACTCTGCCAGTCAGTATTGCAAACTCACCTAGCAATAAACAGATTTACACGTTATAATAAT
>JBBIGC010000013.1:14655508-14670490 GCA_037576955.1 Lepidarchus adonis | reverse complement strand
TAATATTCATACACATACTCTGCCAGTCAGTATTGCAAACTCACCTAGCAATAAACAGATTTACACGTTATAATAATTCAAATATACTGTAAATACTTTTGTCATTTAAACATTACACCAAGAATGACCTACAGAATGAAATTATGTTGCACTTGGCCACAATAGATTTAGATACGGCTATGGATATAAAACAATTAAACAGTGGGGCAAAAAAGTATTTAGTCAGTGACCAATTGTGCAAGTTATCCCACTTAAAAAGATGAGAGCGGCCTGTAATTTTCTATGAGAGACAAAATGAGGGGGGGGGACACAGTCGTTGGGCAACACAGACTTTCAACTCCTTCCAAAGATTTTCTATGGGGTTGAGATCTGGAGACTGGCTAGGCCACTCCCGAACCTTGAAATGCTTCTTATGAAGCCACTCCTTCGTTACCCGGGTGGTGTGTTTGGGTTCATTGTCATGCTGAAAGACCCAGCCACATTTTATCTTCAATGCCCATGCTGATGGAAGGTGGTTTTCACTCAAAATCTCACGATACATGGTCCCATTCATTCTTTCATTTACACTGATCAGTCGTCCTGGTCGGTTGCAGAAAAACAGCCCCCAAAGCATGATGCTTCCACCCCCCATGCTTCACAGTAGGTATGGTGTTCTTTGGATGCAACTCAGCTTTCATCTGACCATATGACATTCTTCCAATCCTCTTCGGGGTCATCAAAATGCTCTCGAGCAAACTTCAGACGGGCCTGAACATGTACTGGCTTAAGCAGGGGGACACGTCTGGCACTGTAGGACTTGAGTCCCTGGCGGCGTAGTGTGTTACTGATGGTAGCCTTTGTTACTGTGGTACCAGCTCTCTGCAGGTAATTCACTAGGTCCAACTGTGTGGTTCTGGGATTTTGCTCACTGTTCTTGTGATCAATTTGACCCCAAGGGGTGAGATCTTGCATGGAGCCCCAGATCGAGGGATATTATCAATGGTCTTGTTTGTCTTCCATTTACTAATAATTGCTCCCACAGTTGATTTCTTCATACCAAGCTGCTTACCTATTGCAGATTCAGTCTTCCCAGGCTGGTGCAGGTCTACAATTTTGTTTCTGGTGTTCTTTGACAGCTCTTTGGTCTTGCCCAAGTGGAGTTTGGAGTGTGACTGTTTGAGGTGTGGACAGGTGTCTTTTATACTGATAATTTCAAATAGGTGCCATTAATACAGGTGACAAGTGGAGGATAGAAGAACTACAGGTCTGTGAGAGTCAGAAATCTTGCTTGTTTGAAGGTGACCAAATATTTATTTTCCACCACAATTTGCAAATAAATTCTTTAAAAATCAGACTTTTTTTTATTTTGTCTCTCATAGTTTACCTCTCAGAGGCAAGGCTATGATTAAAATAACAGGCCTCTTTCATCTTTTTAAGTGGGAGAGCTGGCACAATTGGTCAATTTTTTGCCCCACTGTATCTATATAAAGCTAAACCATTTTTAAATGTATAATGGCATACTTCTGTCTGTAAACTACCTTCCATTTTAGATTCTCCAGAGTAGTCCACACCTTGACTTAATACGGCTTTACACACTCTTGGCATTCTCTCAAGTAGCTTCATGAGGAGCCACCTGGGCTATGCTAAGCGCTTGTATGCTGCTTATTAGGGATGTCTTAATCATCTGCTTTGCCCAAGAGTCTGATCCGAGTTTCTTTTATTATTGAGCATCTGCCCATACAGAGACCCAAACCAATATGTGTATTTTCGTAGAGAATAGTTTCACGGTGTGCTATATGTATATGCTTGACAACTGACAGGTCTCAAGACTCCAAAACTGCAAACACACTGATCACACAGGCATATTCATATCCAATAGGCTACCACTACTACCTGGGTGAATAAGACCACAAATATCAGAAGTGGACATGAGGACAAAAAAGTAAATGAAAAAAATTTATACCCTTTAAATAATGTAAGATGTTCTCCGTATGCAGAAGCATTTTAACTCACAGAAGAGCAAAACAGGCAAAGACTGAATGCTGACCATACAAAAATGCTACCCATGCCATCTGGGGTGTGCTCACCTGCCAAAAACTATAGGAATCTCTCACACACACACCTTAGCTGCACGAAGCAAATCACTATACTGAAAGCTCTTTGCTCTCTCTAGTGGTTAAAAAAAAAGCAAGACAACTATCAGAATGGTCTTGCATACTTGCGAATCTTGCATTCTAAGAGGAAAAAAAAGGAACAAAAAACAGAGCAACAGAGTTTACAGTAATATTGATGCGTTAGAAATACCACCACACAAGCATGTGTTCATGCGTGTCTGGGTGTGGGTGTCTGTGAAAACAGCTACTGGCTCTAAGAAGGTGATAGATTACGTCTGCCTACAGTCATGTGCAAAAGTTTGAACACCATAAGTACACACCCAGTACATATAATAAAAAAATACAGTATTTCGTGGACATCTATTTGCAGGGTTATTGTACTGGAAAAATATTTACATATGCCATCTCAGCCCATACTTTAACTTTTTTGTACGTATATACATGAAAAAGTTGTCATTTATTTAATGCAGATAACAGTCCTTTTGTAGATTATACTATTATGCAGCACTACATTCATAATTTATTCTCTAACTAGGAAATGCAGCAACATTTAATTTTTTTCTTTTACCTTTTAAGACTTCGATTGGAAATAACTATGCTGTGTGTGCCTTTTAGACTCTTTCCTTAGGAAAATAAAAGATTCTTTTGAACCATTTTGGAAAAAAATTAATATGAAACAAAAATCTGTGTGAAATGTGACTGCTATGATGCATTTGTGAGATAGTACTGATAATAAATCAGTGGTAAATGTTAACTCCAAAAGATAATTTATGCTGCAAAACACTGTCTCAAGGAGATTCAACAGCATGTCTTAAGGAGCACATGATGAGAAACGAAGGCATTTCAATGGCATATTGATTCAGATCCCTAGTATATGGCGATCTTCAAAAAACTTCAGCAGTTCAGGCTTCAAAAAGCTGTGGATTCAAACGCTGTGTAATCTACAAAAGTATAAACTGGAAAAAAGGCAGCCAGAAACCACAACTATCTGAGCTAAATTCCACTGATGATACATATAAAAATGGTCTGATATGAAATGCTCTAATGTAGAAACTTGTTGAGACAAAATTGTTCATATTAACAATTTATTAACAATAACAGATGTTATTAACCACAGCATTGGCAGCGTTAAAGAAAATGGCAATTGTGCAGCTGGATGGCACTTTGAAAAACACTTGATGTTACTGTCAATCGTGCATTTAAGTGCCTTGTGAGGATCGAGTGGGGAAAAGTGGATGGCGGGGGTGAGCATACTTTCGCTCTGTCTGCTTGGCAGCGACGTGTTACATACAGTCAACGTGTGCATGTGGAACAACGTGAAACCAGAAATCATACAGAACGGTTTTCGCAAAATCACAATCCTCCCTCCACCTACAATCCTCCCAGCAGCACAAACACCAGCTGCAATATTAGTGTGATACTGGTGACAAAAATGCGTCTCATCAGCAACACAAGCTGTTTGGCTACAGCAATGATGTATATAGGCAAGCCTAATAATTTTTGCAATTCAGTGTTGCTATTTTTATACTGAAGAATTTACATGTAGACGGATGATTGACATGGCTGTACTGCAGTACCCCGAAAATTTTAAATAGTTTTTTTTCCAGCCAAAAAACTTTTCTTCCTTTTATTTCTGTTAAATTGGGCATTTTCTATTATATTATATTACTTACTAGAACGTAATGTAATGTAGCAAAGGACTGAAAAAGTTTGAGAGGCTGGATGCGGCAGCAATAATTAAAAATATTTTTTATATATATGGAGGGTATTTGCTAATGATGGCCAACTGAAATATAGGGTGCAAGTGTGCTGGATAAAAATCTGACTTACAACTCCAAAACTCTCATACACATAAGAAATGTCTTTAAGCCAGACAGCGAGTACTAACAAAAGCTTTTGTTTTCAATATTTACACTCATGCTGCATTACTCATTCAGAGCAATAAAAGATCATAATCTTTTATAAGCCCTAGGTTTTTTGCTCTCTTTTAGAATAGTTTTTATTTCCTAATCTGATTACTTTCGGGGCTGCTTTGCCATCCAGGTCAGCAAGAAAGGGAATCCATTTCAAAAGTTATGGAATTATGCAGACTCCAAAATGTTTGAATTTGGACAATTTAAGGAGGAACTGAAAAATTAAGCCTTGCCTAAATGGAGTAAGAACCAGACATTTCAGAGAAACTAGTAGTGAGGGTGCGTTTTTTAGTCATCTATCTGAAACCAAAACTACGAGCTGCAGCTTCAGTGTGATTAAATTTTTAGCATTACACCGCTACCTGGATGCTGCTGATAAATGCCCACTGCTCCATGTGAGGATGAGTAATACCTTGTTCACACTACAAGACTTGAGCCCAAATATCAGGATGCAGAGGAACTTTAGAAATCACAGATTGTCTGCGACTATCTGGCGCCCAAAATATCTGGAGAAGTCACATACGATTGACAGATGTCAGTTCTACCATCTTTTACTGCATGATTAATGTCAATATAGTTCTGGGCCAAAGGAAATTAGTCAGGGCTGGTGACAATGGTTCATGCGTAACATTCGACAAATCTGCAGAAATGAAACTGTGACTACAGCTACATTATGTAGAGCTGATATAGAACTCGCAAGCCAACCATGTTTGCAATCTGCATACGTGGAGATACATGAGGGGGTGCGCAGTGGCATTTAGGAGTTACATGGTTTTGAATTCATGTGGTGGGCGCAGGCGCTATCCAGCCACCGAGTTTGGTGAGAGTGGGTGTCACAGTCGCAGAGCTAAACTGGTAACACTAATAAACTCAGGGGCTTTATGGTTTACGATGGAATCCATCACTGGGGGTGGAACCGGTTCTCATTCTCGCTAGTGAGAGATATTGTAATGTTAACACTCTGATTGCAGGTCAGTCATATGATTGTGCGTGAGATACTGTGATGGGGTGTGTTCACAATGACAAACTGTTACTTTCACCGTAATGTTATGTAACACTTTACATATAACTAAACTTAATTAAATATAAGTAATAACACTTTTTGTACTGCAACATGCAGTTGGTCAGAGATCTTTAATTAATGGTGAAATTTTTTATTTATTACAAAAAAATGATCTTGTATCATTTTTTAGATGAATATACATGTATAGACTCATACATATATTTATAATTACATACTGTATATGCATATTATTGTTATATGTAATATACTTATATAAACTTTATATTATATTATACATATATTGTTAACACATTTGAATCCATATCACATACTCATATTGTAGACTGTAGGTTGTATACCATTGTATAGTATATTTTTTTCAGTATTCTTTTCATTGTATATTTACATTGTTGTTGTTTTCCTTTATACTGCTGTGCTTGAGAGACACCATCTACCAGAATCAAATTCCTTGTATGTGTTTACTCACTTACTTGGCCAATAAACATGATTCTGATTCTTAACCAAGTGTCTTTACTGAGCACAAAACCAATAGTTACAAACTATTTTGATAAAGGCTTAGTTTCCCTGTAAATGATCAGTATGTTCTAGTAAGTGTGTGTATGCCTGTTGGGATTGTCTGAGAAGCTGTGTATGGTTCCTTCCTAAACCTCTCCTCACAATGCTCCTCTTTACAGATCCAGCCTGAAGCGCTCCAACGTCTGAGACAGGCTTTTGTCTCTAAAGGACAGCGTCTGTGTCTGGCTTGTACACACACAGACACACACAGACACACACAGACACACACAGACACACACAGACACACACAGACACACACACACAGACACACACAGACACACACAGACACACACAGACACACACACAGACACACACCTTCCAGCAGCTCCACCTTCAAGACCGACTCTCACCCCTCCACCCCCACCTTGTCGCTACCCTCACCAAATGCCCCCCACTGCCACCACCTACTTTAACTGCATTGTATTGCAAATACAAATGAAGCTGCTGCCTGCCAACAAAGGTTGCTGTGGATACGCTTGCAGCACACACACATACGTACTGTCACACATTCTCACACAATGAGGCTGGAGGGGCCCTGAAGAATGAGTAGAGCCTGGGAACTGTGGAAGGGGTGAACCAAATCAGAGCTAGAGAAGGGGAATTGTAATGAATGAGTGACCTGTTGACATTGATGGAGGACTCCCAGCTCCAGTCTAGAAGACTTCCTTTACTTTACTTTCCTTCCAACTCTCCAAGCTTAACACTCAGCACTATAGAACACACCACAGATCAATATACAAAATGTAAAAAAAAAAAAGAGCTTTCTCGGTCCTGTCTTTGTTTTTCAGAGAAACAAAAGGTTTACACAAACAGAAAGGTTCATCTCAGGTTCTTTAGAGCACCAAGACAGTACTGTATATGAAAACCTGAATTAAATTTCTGTATTAATATCTTATGAAATACCTAAAGAAAACAAACAATTTATTGTGCTACTTGTCAGCAAAATGTCCAGTGAACATGAAAATATTTTTAGTGCATTTTAGAAACAAATGTGTTTTATAAACACCATGCAGCTAAAAAAAACAAAACATACTGGACCACTAACAAGTTAAATAAGTAAATACCACCAAACCAATTCACTCTTTAATTGGTCAGCAGTGCCAAATGTTGGTCCTGGAAGGGCAGTGTCCAGCACAGTTTACTAGTTCTTTTACTCAATCTCACTAAACCAGGGAATTAACAGGGGAGTTGAACCAGGTGTGTCTGAGCAGGAAAATTAAGAAAATGTGCCAACACTCACCCTCAAGGTCTGGAGCTGGGACTCTGTGTCTTAAGTATTTGCTTAACATCAGATCGATCAATTCAAGGACGAGAATATTTATATTAGAATAATAATAATAAATTTATTTTTAACTACAGTCACCAGATTGATAAAGACTTGCAGAAAGCTGCCAAAACTTCCATCCAGTAAAACTGAGATGGTAAAAATACGTAAATGTGGGTGTGTGAAGTTAAGAAACTTCTGTTATTTTGCCAGTCGCACTTGCCATATAGACATTACACAAAAAAAGAAAATGCATCAGCATAGCAAAGCTATTCAGTGATGACAAAAACGATTAGCTAGCTAACAACATTACAAATGCTAAAGTTATTGATGTTTGAGCCATAATCAATCTACCCTAAGATAAATATAAAATATTTTAAAATAAGTAACACTCTTTTTGGCAAAACTGAGCAGTCAGTTAAAGTCGTACAAGGTCATAATTGACAGGTATTGCTTCTTCTGGACACTCCACATGTTGTGTATACACTGCAGTACTGCTCAGTGCCATTTTAAAAACGTCAGTTATACTCGTGCAATTCATGTTTTCAACAGTGTAAACAGTGTGAGACAATCGTGCATATCCCACTGAAACACTTCAGTAATGGGTTTGCCGCTAAATGAAAAAAAAAACACGGATGCGACTTCATGGCGGCAACTATTGCCATGGAAACTTACCCGGAGGCGATGAGCGCCCGTGACTGTGCCATGGCAATCCTCTGGAGGGCGGGGCGGCTGAGGCCTGCCAGGCTGGAGCGTGGGGGCAGCGGGGCGGCACAGGCCGCTGATGCCACAGGACCAAGGACTCTGGCTGAGGGGGTAGGGGCACAGGTGGTTGAGGTTGAAATGAGGGCACTTGAGGGCGTGGGCTGGGCAGCAATGGGCACTGATGAGGTGTGTGGCACGGTGGAGGGAGGAGGGGGCGGCGGAACAGTTGGGGGCGGTGGTCGGGATGAGGAGGAAGAAGAAAGAGACAGTGCAGCTGTGGCTGAACTCAGGAGAGAAAGAGAGTGTCCGAATCCGACACCACCGCCGGCACCCGAGGTGGAGTTCCTGTGTGGGGAGAGTGCCCGTGACAGGGAGGGTGGATGTGGGAGAGTGAGGGAGTACGAGTAGCTTCGTGGGGCGGCCTTAGGGCTTGGGGGCTTGGGCAGTGAAGGAGGCTTCCGGCCCAGAGTCTGTGCTGCCATGTTTGGGGTCTTCACGCCCAGGACCAGCATGCATTGTTGACAAGAACACGGCTGCCCTAGGGAAGTGATAGCACTAGCAGGAAGAGCACCACTAGGATAAGCGCTTCCGTTTCCTCCAGTAAGACCAGATACCCCCACCCCCAAGTGTCCACCACTCCCATTAGATGACCATGCATGTGGCTTGGGCAGGGGGCCTGAAACAAGTGGGTAGGCCAAGTCCGAGCGCCTCTGGACACGGCGGCGCCGCTGTGTCTGCCGGTTGATCTGGGTCATGCCCTGCAGGTCGATGAGGTAGCAGAAGCCCATTGGCGTCAGGTCCAGCCAGGGCTGCTGCCGGTCACGGGCCGCTTGTATGGCAATGCCCACCTCAGTGTCGTACGGCGTCCAGGAGCCAGAGTCATTCTCCCATTCCCACACCCAGCCCTGTCCAGGAGCAGAACGCGGGTCATAGAAACTCCGTCTGACTGGCCGCAAGGTACCTGTATTAAAACAAAAATCAATACAGGTGAGACATGTCACAGCCGGTCATTCAAACCTAAAAAGGTACAGACATGACCAAAAAGATTTCTTATATGAATTCTGCGAAACCCAGCCAAGAACACGGATCAAGTCTATTCTTAAACCAAACTGTAACATCAATGGAGAGTCATTAAAGATGCACAGATGTATAGTTTCATAGTTTTTACATAAAGCATAAAAATCATGTACCTCTGCATAGCTAATCTGTCTCAGACATAAGAGGAGCATGAGTGACATTCCATAGATGTTACAAATACCACAGCTAAAGAGAAGACAAAGCAATCACCACATGGCCTCCAATTTATGATTAATCTATAAAAAATGTGACAGTGCATGAAATGGAACAGAAAGGGTATTCATCCGACCCACAGGCCCCTCATGACCTCACTACACTGTTATTCTCTTCTCCACCCCTTTTTTTTGGAGTAATGGGTCAACACCCTTCGGTGGCCCTATTCTCAGAGTTCCTCTATCTTCCCATGTGGACCACTGAACCTTGCACAATGGCCTTTGTCTGTTTGTGAAGGGTGATGGAGTCCTTCAAAAAATCTTAGCTGCCAACACCACCCCCTCCCCCTTGTTTTGATTGTACTTCAGTCTGTGGTTATGTCTCCAATACATTCAGGCTGTCTCATTGGGAGAAGTGCTTTAATTGCACAGATGAGGGTCAATGTGTACATTCGTTTCACTGTTAGGAGAACCTTACTGTGCAAATTAAAATTTAATTCAGTGTCTACAATGGATGGAGCACAAGGAACAGGAAGTTGTACTTAATGCTGCTGTAGTTAACTGGGATGTTGTCAAGCGTACAGACATCCGTCAAAGCCATAGAAATATTATATTACTCATTCGGTGCTGCTTTATTTTGTAGTCATTTGTCTTTAACACTAAAACGAGTTGTTCAAGTATGTAAAGACATTAAAACACATTATTTTAAAAAGGCTCCTGACATGTTTCTGGGGCCTGGTATAGCTCCTGGGCATTCTGTACCACTGATTTTAAGAGGAACACTAGTTGCATATTAACTTTGTGAATTGACATTAATATAAAACATGCCTTTAAGGCCCCATAACAGCCGTCAAAGTGCATCCAGTAGTTATTGCTAAGCTCAGAAACGAACGGGACTCCATTAAGGCTTTAAAAGGACCCGGCTATCTTACCGGTATCTTGACGAAACTGGTGCATGGACTGCAGATCGATGATGTATGGTGATAATCTGGAGTCGACTTGGCCCAGCACCACGCTGCCGGCGCCCCGGGGGTCGCTGCGGATCACTGCCTCGATGTGGTGAGACACGGCTGGGCTGTACGGCCGCCAGCGCCCGTGCTCGTTCAGCCATTCCCAGACGACCACGGCTGACGCTAGCAACATGGCACACCTGCGAAAAAGGGGGTCGTCAACCTAGGCCGCGTTTGAGAGGACATATGGCCTCAAAAAAAGCATGGAGCGTTATTAACGCTGTTGCAGCTCTGAGCACTTTCCCCCACGCTCACATTAACGTTAATGTCACAGCAGAGCCGATCGGGAGTCCTGCAGCTCAACACAACAACACACAGCTGGATGGTACAAGGCCACAAGTGCAATAATACAGGCAACTAACGTCAGGGTTCAAGTCTGGGAGACAGGGAAGCAGCTAAGAAAGCTTGACATATTTGACTAGCATAGCTTAGCTTGCTAGTTGACAAGCTAACAAAGCGTCCGACGCGAAATGAACCGTTTGACACATAAAACGACTGTTTCTGCATTCACTGAGTGCTTGTATTTATGTTGTGTGTCATAAAACAAACGGCGGACACTAAACCAATCTCAATCGTTTGCACGCGAGTTAGTGTTGTTGCGTGAAACATGCAGCTAGCAAGCTAGTCAGTCCAGCTAGCGTCTACTGAGGAGAAAAGACGCGCAGCTCGCAGGTATACATGGGAAACTTACCGGGAAAATACCCCAAAACTTCTTGCTGTCGCACTCAAACAAGTGAGGGCAAGGGCAAACGGCTCGGCGAATACATGTTTAGCTTGGCGTTTGGCGAGAGCGGCGATGTGCGCGCGCTGTCCGGAACCCTCTCCAGTGATTGCGACTTACTCAATGTGTTCACCCAGTCCCGGCAAGGAAGCGCACGGGGGCCCCTGAACCCCGCCACATTTCCTACCGACCGCCAAACGATGTTTTCTAATCGCACTCACGTTACAACCGTTCCGACTGTTTCAGGACCTACTATTTTCTCATGATGGTGACGGACCCCTGCTTGTTTTCCTGCATTTCTCCCGTTTCAACGCCTCAGCCACGACAAAGGGGCCAATGGAGCTCCCCGAGTTCCACAGACCCCGCCCCCTCCACGGGCTCCGACCTGCACATACTCCTCCATAGCCCGGCCCACAGACAAACAGACCCCCCCCCCCCTTCCACAGACCACGCCCTATTCACAGGCTCCGACATGCACAGATTCCTCCATAGCCCGGCCCACACACCAACAGACCCCGCCCCCACCATATTTCTGTCCTCCAAAGACCCCGACTTCCTTCACATACATCTTGCATAGACTCCGCCCTACACAGCCCCCTCCCCTCCGCCGCAATGCCCGGCTTTCGCTCTAAAAATGTAAGACATTGTCACATTTAAGTCTATTATTATACCGCATAACTCAGCAGCGTTTTATAAATCATTAGCAGATTCGTGCAAAGATAAAGAAAAATAAAAACCTTTTCACGAAAAGGGAGTGGAGATGCCGGGGATTGAACCCGGGACCTCATACATGCGAAGCATGCGCTCTACCACTGAGCTACATCCCCAACAAGCACGTCACCGCACACAACACTATGTATATCGCAACAAGCACTTAGGATTTCTTTGGGTAAAAAATATATTAAATGAAAGTTGATTTTCTCCCATTTCAAATCTATGTATGTATTTATTTATATTGGGAAGGAGGTCTGTTCTTTAAAGCATTGTAGTGTTTTTTTCTTTAAAGATTCTGTAATGTTTCACACAAAATCCTAGCGAGTAAATCTCAGCATTCCAGAGGATGATCTGACTACAGTATGTAAAGTAAAGGTTCAGCAGATCTGTGGTCCTATAATCCCTGGAAAATGTAAGGCCCATTAGATGAAGCCTAAACTTGCTCAAGCCACATAATTATGACCATTAATATATAATGTGAATAACATTGACTGTCTAGTTATTTCATTACAATATGTCTTCTGTTAGGGAGTGGGATATACAGCAGTTCTTCAAGTTGATGTTCTGCAATCAGGAAAAGGGGCAAGCGTAGATCTAGCTTCTTTGACAAAAACAAGTCTTATGGAGTGTTGCAGGTCTGCAGCAGTTAGTACCCACCAAAAGTGATTCAAGGAAGAACTGGCGAATTGTCAACCGGGACATGGGTACCCAATGCTCACTGGTGCATAATGAGGAGGGTAAACTAGACTGTCTGGTCTGATGCCACAGAAGAGCTAACATGGTTTAAAATGTTAACGCTGACTCTGATAGAAAGGGGTCAGAACACCGTGCAGTACAGTCAGAGCTGTTTCAGCAGAATACAGGAGGCATACACATTATTAGGCAGGTGGTTGTAATGTTAAGGCTGGTCAGTGTAAATCCATTCAACATACAAAAGAGCAAGAGCACTGCTGGTAATGTTTAGGCCACATGAAAAAAATATAATATTGGGCCTCAGTATTATATAATATTCTTAATTAGACAGTGTTACCATGGGCCCTATATATCATGGGACACATAGGAAGCATCTTTACCTTTCTTCCTTTCTTCCACTTATAGCACCTGTATCTGAGGAAAAAATACACTCAACATTCTCAGAAGTGTCATGATAACATGTTTTGATAAAAGTCTGTGATAAAAGGAGACCATTTTCCACATCCCCACATACACATGTGGAGCACCATAGCAGGTGAGGCTAAACAAGAAACAGCTAATGTAGACATTGTCTTCATACACAACAACAAACTGTCACCTGTACGTTAGTTCTAAATGTATAGGTTGGCTGGACATTTACTGGACCTGAGATCCTAAGAGTTTAAAGAGCCTGCATATTAAAAAAACTATCAATACTAAATAGCCTTCATAGCCTAGCATGCTAACTACCACTCCACCCTGCTGTGTTGTGAAATCAAATGAATACAGATAAAGTAATCAGCCCAATCAATCAATAAATAAAAAAAACTTTAATGTAAGGCCACTTGGTTTCATAAGGTCTTAGGTCCCATAGACTTTATTTTTATTCAAGCCAGGTTAACAAATACATAACTGAACGTTCAAGGCAGCTGTGCTTTGTGTGTTTTCAAAATGGCAGCAAAGTACATTTTAGTTTAAAGTAAAATCTTAGTACCTTTGAACAGAAGTGTTAAAAAAATTCTGGTTTTCAAAGGCTGGTTTTCAATATTTTTCTTTAGGCATACATCTGCTATTGTAAAACTAATGCTGACACACAAACAATATGCAGAAATATAGACTGAATCTGCTTAGGTTAGTATTTAGGGATACAAATGCAATAAAAAATAATAAAACAATGTTCCAGCAACACCTACTCAAATACTCTGCTCTTCTGGAAAACAACAATTCTATCACAAATATCAGTCTAAGATATCAGCCAAATCTACTGTCAACTGTCTGTACTTCTACGCAAGTATCTGATCCTGATATCACTGTGCACGTATAATGTTTAGAGGATTTCAGTGTGCTTCTTACATGTGCTGCAGGAAGTTGAGCAAAGCAAATCATTTTGTATGTGTGCTTGCTGTCTGTGAAGCTGTTCTCTCAAAAGTAAAACCACACCAGAGGCTGGTTAACCAGCACAGGGGCAAGTTAGTGAAATCTCTAGCCAGTGGAAAAACTTTTATCTAACAAAAAGACTCTTTGCTAAACCCAAAAGCCCTTGCCTGATTGTATGGAGAGCTTAAATTGGACATTAAAGAAAACTTTGTATGGTTATATCCCCATTTATTTAAGAGAAAATATACAACATTTGTGAAAATGACATTTTGGCTTTATTTTCTAGATCAGAACAATGGAGACTTTCATTTATTTAAAAGAAAATATACATTTGTGAAAATTACCCTTTGGCTTTGTTATGTAGATCAGAATAATGGAGACTTTCTGTTAAAAGGAAACCAGAGTCCAGGAGAAGACTTAATTCCTGTCTCTGTGAGTTTGTCTGCAGTGAAAGCATCTACAAAAGCATTACAATCGCTATAGATAAAAATGCAACATCTTATGGAGTGCAGAGAAGCAGTGCTATGTTAAGGACAGTGTAATGTACATCATTCCAAACAACTCATTCCCAGCTTCAGTTCTAGAGTTTTTTCTTCATCTGCCAGAAGTTTAGGTCTCACCAATTTTATTTTCACAAAGCTGTCATGTTATTCTCCTGCGACTTCTCCTCAGACCAGTTGGCACTGCCAGAGAATGGCTTGATGTTAACAAGCAAGCTTACTATCTCCTCCTCCTTTGCTCCTTCCTCTTGTTTATTTTCACCTTCTTTTTCTTCACTCTTTACCTCTTCTTTCTGTTCTTTTATCACCTCCTCCTCTGCACCATTATTCTTATTTACTCTCTCCCTTAGATCAATACTGGAGTAGTCATCTGACGAGTCATCCTTGGCTTTCTCTTCATCCATGTCTGCGTTGGTCTCATTTTGGCAACCACCTTCACTGTCTCCCTCCTCTTCTTCTTCTTCATCTCCTTCTCCATTCTCATCTTTGTCACCACCTATGGCCTCCTCTTCGTCATGGTTTTGAGGCCGTATGCGTTCAACGAACACCCTGGCGGCTTCAATCCCTTGTGTCACACGATCCCGAAGGCCTCCCTGACTGTAGATGAGACGCTGGACAGTGTACTGACCCTGTGTGTCTCGATTCAGCCGCTTGTAGAGATAGAAGAGGAGGAAGACAAGAAAGATCCAGAAGAACAACAGGGTCAATACTACTGGGGTGCTGCTGCTATTATTCTCCTCTTTAGATGACATCGTGTCTGAGGAAGAGACAGTGAGAGGTGAGGTATCTGTAATGAAATTGGCATTTTGCTTTCAACAGCATCAGCGTCTGAAGTTCCCAGAGAATTTAACATATAAACTTTTCATTTTAGAACTGCTACTAGACTTGAACTAGTATTGCTATTAAACTATTTTCAGTAGCAAATTGCAAAATAATGCTTGGCATAATCATTCATTTTATTCATCAGATGCTCTACAGCTAACAAAACACATACACCCATTCCATCAAAACATCAACCACAAAGTTCTTTCTGCAAGCATCCATCAGCGCTTGGCAATTAAATCCAAATCGATTGATTTATTTTGTTATTAATTTGTTATTCATTGTCTGATAATTTAAGTTAATTTTTTCATTAAAACCTCTTTGCAACATAAATAATATAATATAATATAATATAATATAATATAATATAATATAATATAATA
>JBBIGC010000013.1:14643720-14655408 GCA_037576955.1 Lepidarchus adonis | reverse complement strand
TTCATTAAAACCTCTTTGCAACATAAATAATATAATATAATATAATATAATATAATATAATATAATATAATATAATAATCATGTATTAGAAATAAAAGCTATAAAAGAAACAAGAAAAAAGGAATTTCACATAAGCTAGCACAGTAAAAAGTGACAAGTAATAACTTAATGCCATCACTTGCTTAAAAATTACTGGTTCCAAAATGCCTATTCATTATTAACAAAGTAATGACCTCTTTTCATTGATGACCAGAGATATGCTGTAGATATTTAATGTCCATTAATATATTTAATATTTCATATATTGCAATATTGCGATCATTCCATGTATTAATTATTAATGTAGAAATTGTAGTATATAAGGTCTGTGTGACTGTGTTCAGTGTAATCACAGTGTAAAAGGAGGAATATCTGAAAAGGCTGTTTTTTCCTCCACATTAAAATCATTTTTACAGATCAACGGCTACACACCAAGGCTGGAACATTTTCTATACATACCAAAGGGTTAAGGTGAATTATTTCACCTGAGACAATCCAGGTACTTCTGCAACATAGATTCCGAGATACTGTGGGAAATAGCATATCTTAGTATAAACATGGTTGCATCCTTTCATCAAACGACATGCTGCAGGCCCTACCCCAATACCTTTACACAGGAAACTACTGCGACGCTTGTGCCTTTTCTGCTTTAGCGTCTTTTCTGATTCTTACTTTAACATTGCCAATCGAACATTTAGTGCCATCGGAGTTGGATTTGCACCTTAAATTGTATGTTTTTGGTTTGAAGGCACAAGCTGAATTCAACGGCAGAATAATGAAGAAACAACTTCTTTTACTTAAACTTCTGTTGTTAGTTGGAATTATTTTGATTTCTCCTGTTAAATCACTTTTGTTCCATCTGGGACTAAATATGTTGTGAGTTATATTTACAGCATTTAGCAGATGCTCTTATCCAGAGTGACGTACGTGGTGAGAAGTAGGGGGTTAGGTGCCTTGCTCAAGGGCACTTTAGCCGGCTGTCCGGTTCTGAGAACCTGCAACCCTATAGTCACAAACCCACTGCTTTAACCATTAGGCTACGGCTGTATATAATTGTATATAAAATTCTACAGAGGACTAATGTTCTCCAGCAGTAAGAGACTCAGTTTAAATGAACATAGCACATGTTGTTTCAAATAATAATTAGCATGATTATGACATCACATCACATGCCTCTAAGGTTGTTATTCACATGCTTGCTATTAGCAATATATGAACAAAATTTTTAAAAAGTTTTAAAGATTATCTTCAGATAGTCAGTCTCAGAGTCTTCAGATGCATGGAGACACAATAGATGTTTCTGTCATATATTCATGTGTTCCTTTCAATAAAATATATCGGAATAAAAACACACATTAAAGAAATAGTTTAGCTTGAGCATTTCTCACCGTTTAGTTGATTGTTCTTTAATCCATATGAGCCGAAAAAATAAACTGCAGTTGGTTTGTGTCAAAGGAAAAAAAAGAGAAGAAAAAGTGGGTGGAGGCAATGCGGGGTTTTGAATGTGAGCAGTACCAACCGCTATCACCCCTGGCCTGAAGGCAGAACGATTAGACTGATGAGGCGAGTTTTTATTTATGATGATTAGATATTTAGATATTTAATTAGATATTTTTTGTATGCATACATGAGAATTTGACACAAAAAACTAAATAAGCACCAATGTTATGTTAAAGTAAATAGACATTTGAATAAACATATCTCCATCTATACATGTAATATAAAAAGCACAAGGGATTAGAGTATAAAAGACCACAGGGCATTTTGCTCCAAGAAAGTACACAGATTATGAGGTTACTTACATGGTATTTTTAAGCTGCTTCAGTGCAGTTTTAGCGTGAAAGCTTAGGAACTGAAACTACATGCAAATAATTGCTCAAGCAGCACATTTTTAGATCTTCATACAGGGAGGATTTGGTGGAACCCTTCAGTGACTGATAGCACACTAGAGTGCTAGCCCCTCAAATACCACATCCTGTTGTGAGCATTTGAAGATTCAAAACTAAACCTACACTTTGCACCAGCAAAGCGAGCACACACTGCGAAATGCACAGCTTTCTGTAAGAGAGTGTTTCCATACAGTACTTAATAAACAAGTTACTTCTGACACAGTGAAGTGACTCCATTTTTACTCATATGTCTGCTCATTTTAAATTTACTAATTAATTATGTTTCTTTTAAAATTATTTTAATAGACTAGAAAAAATTCTGCTAAAACTGGAAGCTACAGGAGGTCATTAACACAACCATTGAGCAGTCAGATGGTCACAGAGATACAGTAAGCGTGCACATTTCCGGCTTTCATTTGTTATAGCAAGTGCAATAACACTTAGTTTGAGGAGTACACACACACACACACACACACACACACACACACACACACTGAGGCTACATATGTGTGAGAACATATGAAAGATAGTAAAAAAGAGCTGGAGCATAGCTTTATACCATGTCAGATATAGAATAACAGAAAAAATCTCCAGAATATATCATTAAACAGTTACATCATTTTATATTTATTAATTTTGTGCAGTCAAATAATCAAACATCCTATATAAACACAAATACAAAGTTTCATTGAAAAAGACCAGTGTTCTAATTGGATTTTTAAATAGACAACATTATGCCGTTTCTGACACTGTGTGATACACAGTTATGTAAAAATGATGCTTAAATGACCAGTGGTTTCAGATAAGTACTAAGCTGGTCATGGGCAGTGATGCTCAGGATGGTCGACCAGGTGCGCTAGGATGATAAGCTAGCTTGGTTGAGCTGGTCATGCTGATAGGGCCGCTTGTCAAGCTGGTGAACCAACTAAACCATTAAGCTCTGAAGAATGATACTGTGCACAGGTCAACCAGGTATGTTGATCTAGTACAAGGGTCACCAACATGGTTCCCCCAATATGACGTGCCTGTGGACCTGTTCCAAAAACTCACCATTAAGCAGCATCTAAAATGTAATTTTATCCTGTTGCTATTCTTCTGTAATCACTTTTTTTTATTTATATAGGTTTGAAAATATATATTTTAAAAAGCATTTAAAAAACGTTCATTATACATGAAGTTTAGAGAAGTTCAGGTAAGTTCAGGTAAACTCTATCTATTTATTTTTGTTCTATTCCAGTTCAATGGTCAGTATTGTGCGCACGACAAAACGTTGGTGGAGAGTAAAGTTGCTGCCGCAGTGAAGATGAGGAGCTGAATGCAGTTTCTTTTCCCAACAACATGGCAGAAAATGAAAGAAAATGTATTATGTGTTCAATGCTCATTATGTAAGTTATTAGCTGTATCTACAAACATTCTTTTATATATGCTGTTCTTCACTGTTCCTGAAGGCTGGATCACCATTTTATAATGAATAGAAATAGATCTGAAGAGGACTAAGAAACAGGGTGGAGATGGAGACGTTGAGGGAGGTGTGAATACTTCACCAGAGAAGTGCAACATAAAAGTAGTTATTTTTAGCATGTTACACTGAAAGGAGGAGGAGCTTCAGTTTTTTTTCCTCTACCCAAACTTCAGTTCTTTCTTCAAGTTTTCTTCACAATAGTTTGATACATAACAATGGACTACAATTGTATGAACTTACATTTTTGAGCGCTGAAACCCTATACAAACTAATGCAAAGGATAGTTCTCAGTTTTAAGATTGTTTTGTTGTATATATGATTGAAAAGATTAGCCCATGATGAGTTACAGAAAACTGGCAGGGGAACTGAAATGAAACTGAGGTACAGACCTAAATACGAATGTTTAAACCAGTGTGAGTAATGAAGGTATAAGCGAGGTGAGCCAGGTGGTATTTGGAACTGTGGGATTCAGATTGTTTAGTGGAAGAGCTTAGCCTGAACAAGGAAAAAGATGACCTGGAACCCTTCCTGTAGGGGTAGAAGTGTGGGTGTGGAGGGCTGTAGGTTCTGGGAGGTAAGACAACAGTAAAGTAGATTCATTGAAACAATTCAGTAGCTCATTATGGTAATGTTTTTACAAACAACTTCATGGAAATCCAGATGTACAACCCTGATAAGAAATATGAAGGTGACAGACGCAAGGAAAAACTTGAGGCATAAGGAAAGAACCTCACAAGTTGACAACAGATAGTGGAAGCTCAGGTTAGATATAATTTGGGTATCGTATATAGGAACAGGTAAGGAGGTCAGTGAGTGTAGAGCAGATCATAACTTTCTAAAATCAAATTGAGTTTAAGAATGCGTTGGCTATTACAAATGGAAGAAGATGCAGAAGAAGTAAGGCGGAAGGCAGGAGATGCATGGGTGTGATGGAAGACGTCTGATTATAGTGTATGGGCTTAAAGAAGTTAAAGAAAATCCAGGTAAGTAGAGAGTTTTGCCTCCTGCTGAAACTTAATGAGTGGCAAAATCAATGGGGTGTATTTTTTCAGGCCCAAAAGAATGGCTTAGAGGAAAGAAATGACAAGAAATACAATGATTACATTGATTTAGCACATGGCTGAGTAGTAGATATATGGAAAGTCATCCAGGGCTAAGAACAGGTGGTGGTAGCCATTCTAAGGAAGGAAAGGCTGGTCAAACCAAAGGTTCCTGGACATATCTGATTCAGCAAGAGACTGAGTCATCAGCTCACTTTTCATGAAACTAGGTAAAGGACAGAGCTAAGCCAGGAACGTGAGAATGTGAGAAGAGGAATGTGGAATGAACTTTCACAAACTGGTGAAGTTGTAGGCCATTGGAATGATACACCTGATGCTTCTGAAAGGCCAAATAAAATGTGGGGCTAATTTCTGAAACTCCACCCAGAGTGGGAGGTTTTTGGTGGAGAGCCAAACTAGCTGTCCCACATGAAACAATGGGCAGATTCACTTACGTCTATTAAAGGGAAGCTGTTGCTGGGAATGCTTGTGCATTCAAATGGAAACATGTTGATGGACATGTTGATCATCAACATGTTGAAGATGTTCTTGGTCCTTGGGTGGTAAAACAAAGTGAACCTCCCAAATAACTGTTTAGTAATTTTGGAGGTTGTTGTGATGTTCAAGGTTCATGTGGTTGGTTCAAACTTTGAACAAATGCTTTGTCCTCTCCAGCAAGGGATGCAACTCGCCCAATGACAGTTTACCGTAAGTAACTCACTGTTGCCCACATCACAGTTTCATTCTATGGACAGACTGCAATCTGGCATCGGGACTGATATTTTGGGAAAGAATCTCTATTGTAGAAATTGCCCAGAAAACACGGTCAAACAAGATCAAAAGACAAAAAATAAGAAAAAGAATGATCAAACAATATGCACTTGCATGCTGATATATACCAGTTGAAACCAAAAGTTCACATACTCTATAAAAAGTCATATAAGATTTTTTTCTCACTGATAATAAATATCAGAATAATGTGTGAGATTCTTTTTTTTTTTAGATTTTTTTATTACTTTCTTTAAAGTCAGAAGTTTACATACACTAAGGATTGTATGCCATTAAACTGGAAAGCCCAGATGATGATGTCATGGCTTTGGTTAATTGGAGGTACATTTATGTATTTAAAGGCACCTCAATCAAACTGCTTCCTTTTGTGACATCATGGGCAAATCAAAAGAAATCAGATATCAGGAAGAGGACTGTGGACCTCCACAACACGGGTTCATACTTGGGTACAATTTTCAAATGCCTGAATGTACCATATTCATCTGTTCACACAATTATACGATTATAGACATCATCCCGCTCAGGAAGGAGACGTGTTTTGTGTTCCAGAGATGAACGTGTTTTGGTGCCGAATCAACCCCAGAACAAAAGCAAAAGACCTTGTGAAGATGCTGCTGAAGTGTACCAACGTGCACTGAAAGGCATTACACCAAAAGCGATATAAAAAACATTACAAGCCAGATTACACTTTACAAATGCACAGAGAAACAAAGAACTTAATTTCTGAAGACATGTCCTGATGAAACTAGAATTTAACTGCTTGGCCAAAATGACCATCGTCATATTTGGGACAAAAAAGGGGGAGGCATTCAAGCCTGAAAACACAGTCTCCACTGTGAAGTACGGGAGCGGCAGCATCATGTTGTGGGGTGTTTTGCTGCAGGAGGGACTGGTGCACTTTACAAAATAAAGGCATCATGAAGAAAGAACAGTATGTGGAAATATTGAAGCAGCATCTCAAGATATCAGCCAGAAGGTTAAAGCTTGGGTGCAAGTGGGTCTTCCAAATGGACAATGACCCTAAGCAAACCGCAAACCTGGTTACAAAGTGGCTTAAGGACAAAGTCAATGTTTTTGAGTGGCCATTACAAAACCCTGATCTCAATCCCATAGAAAAGTTGTGGGCAGAGCTGAAAAAACATGTGAGCGCAAGGCAGCCTTTAAACCTGACTCAGTTACACCAGTTCTGTCAGGAGGAATGGGCAAAAATTTCCAGTAAACTATTATGAGAAGCTTGTGGAAGGAAACCCAAAGTGTATACAGTTTAAAGGCAATGCTACCAAATACTAAAAAAATGTACGTAAACTTCTGACTTTGACGAAAAAAAAATAAGAATTCTCTCACACATTATTCTGACATTTCTCAAATAGAAATGATTTTGGAAATCCCAACTGACTGTGTATGATGATGTCTCTCAGGATGCTCAGGATGCGCTGACTCCAGCCTCAGTTTACTCCTTGTGAAGCTCCCCAATATTCTTGAATGGATTTTGCTTGGCATTCCTCTCATGGCTGCAGTTGTCCCTGTTGCTGGTGCACCTTTTCCTGTCACACCTTTCCTTCCACTCAACGTTCTATGAATATGCTTGGATACAGCACTCTGAACAACCAGCTTCTTTAGCAATGACATTTTGAGGCTTACCCTCCATGTGGGGGGTCACAATAAATGTCTTCTGGACATCTGTCAAGTCAGCAATCTTCCCCATGATTGTGTAGCCTTCTGACCCAAACTGATACCATGTAAAGGCTCAGGAAAACTTTGCAGGTGTTAATTAGCTGATTAGGGTGTTACACCATGACTTTCCAAGATTGAACTTTTTCCACAATATCTAAATTTTCTGACACAGTGAGTTTTGAATTAAATTTAATTTTTATAAAGTTGTATTATCTAAAAGTCATAATTATTTAAAAAAATCCAAGAAATAAAGGCTGGACATATTTCACTCTGTGTGTAATTAATCTATGTAATACTACTTTCCACATACCATTATGTGGAAAGGCATGTTTATTATGAACAGAACATAGTTTGTCATTTATAACCTTTTCTAATTAATCTAAATTTAACATTGCAGTTAGTGATATAGTTTCCATGTGTCATTACTTACCATGTTTCTCCCTCCAGGCAAAGGAACACAGTTTTTCTAAACTGCAAGGTCAGAATCTCTTTTAACTCTTTGTATATTTACAATTTTATAAGACTTTAACCAAAATGTTTGACCAGCAGAGCAAACTGTATGAACAGGTGTCAGTGGTTAGCACACTTCTGGCCTTTATTTAAAATCTATCACTTACAGATGAAAAGACTACACATTACATTACTTTACAGCACAGATAGCGAATAATGTTAAGTGTAAACAAAACAATTAACACACGAGGATGAGTAAAGCCAACATCCCTGATTGTAGAGCACATAGAGATACAATTTGTGAAAGTGAAAAAGTAAAAAATTCAAAATAAAGAAAAGATCTAACATAACCCTACTGTTATCCATCAAAGTTCTAAAAAGAATGAAGAACGATTTATTCATACTGGTAGAAAGTCCCCACACAGCTTAATACTCAAAAATCCCTCAAGAGCATTCATACCGACAGTCCATAGACCTACACAAAACATGGCTGCTATTGGTATTAAATGAAGTTTATTAGCCACACAACACATGTAAGAGAGCAACACTTGTTAGACTAATGTCAATCAGTTAGCTTATAGTGGAGAAGAAGAATAGAACAGTGAAGACCAATTCGAACAGATTTGCATCATTTTCATCAGTTCTAAATAACAGTACACAGAGAGGCTACTAAAGAGTACAGCATGTAGGATTTATGTATTATTCCCCTCAGATACTCTTATCCTTTAGACAGTTTGGGTAGCTTCACACTCTAATGTTAATACCACCCAAAAGCATCGGCTACAGCAAAAAGAATTCCTACATCTGATTGTGTTTATAATTAGCAGCAATAATCAGTTCCTGATGTAAAAGCTCTGTGAAATGCACAGTACGACCCATAAGGTTTAATTTTCTCTTATCAAAATGATCCATTTTAATTTCATGAATTTTACCACTCCACCAACCCATGAAAATTATTCCATACTTAATTTCAATTTTTTCGCAAACTCGATCAATCAATTTTAACAGTACACTGCAACTATTAAGACTACATTTACCATGATCCTTCACTGCAATGTAAAGCTATTAGGGTAAGGCTATGGGTCTCTTTAGGTATGTGTGCAGGCATTTATCTCACACCTCTCCATCCTCAATTCGGGCAACCTGTCTCTCCAGCATATCAATCCTGTGACCCTGAGCTAACACCAGAGCTCGCAGAGCGCGGATTTCTGTCAAAATGTCAGCTAGCTGGTCATCCTGTGAGAGAGAGAAAGAGAGAAAGAGAGAGAGAGAGAGAGAGAGAGAGAGAGAGAGAGAAATAATATGGAAAATTTATATAATTTCCTCCGACTCCAAATAGTCGATCTGCCAATATGTTAGGTTTCTAAATTTTGCTTTAGTTTTGCCTCAAAGCTATGATGCTAATGTAGCTAACAGCTAACAGTAGCTAACAAACAACTTTTTTGCACTATGAAGAACCATACTTACTGAGACTCTATGTCTCATACTTTTGTCTATTTATTTTACACAGTCTATTGTACCATAGTGGTGCTTGAAACTTTGTGGTCCCTTCAGAATATTCTATATGTCTCCAAAATTTCTGCACAAATATTAAACTTGGTTATTTATTTATTCAGAGAAATAATAATATCATATTACATATCTATTAGTGGCAAAAATATGCCTAGGATTAACAGCTATGTGGAGGTGAAAAATGGGATGACAATCTGGAGTGCAGGGATCTATCAAAGCCTGATATTCACAGCACATTAAAAAGTAGATTTCTGAGGACCGCCAACGATTTAGATGTTTATTGAGCTGTAAAATGTTATAAACTCTAAAGAGTTTGTTTTAAGTCAGGGGTGTGGAACTCCTGGAGGTCCTGGAGGCCACTGTCCTGTACAGTTTGATGATTTCCCTGTTCAGACACACCTGGTTCAACTCACCTGTTAATTGCCAGGCTGAGTGAGTGTGTTTGAGGAGGAAAACTACCAAACTGTGCTGGATACCGGCCTCCAGGACCTGAGATTGACACCAAGAAACCCAGGGTGCAGAGAACATTATTCAACAAAGTTGCAAGGAGAAAGCCACTGCACTCCAAAGAACTTCTGCTCATCTACAGTTTACTAAAGTGTATGTGAACAAGCCAAAATGCTTTTGAAAAATGTGTTCTGGCTGGATGACAGGAAAATAGTCCTCTTTTTATTAAATGAGAAGTTATTACTTGAATAAAGGAAAGCACCGCATTTAATCATAATAACCTTATTGTATATGTGAAAATGGTGGCAGTCTCATTGTATGGGCCTGTGTTGCTGCATCTGGGCCATGTTGTCCTGCTATGATTGATAGAACAATACATTTTGAATGATACCAGCAAACTCTAAAGGAAAATATCAAGACATCGGTCAATTAACCAAAGCGCTAGAGAAAGTGGGTCAAACAGCAAGACAACAACTATTAGCACACAAGTCATTCTGTCAAAAATAAAGAATGAAGTTAATGTTTTGGGAAGGCCAGGTCAAAGTCCTGACCTTAACCCAAAAGGAAAGTTGTGTAACGACCTGTAGCGAACAGTTCCTATGGGGAAAACCCAGCAACATCCCATGTCCCTCCATACACAGGGTCACACCAGAGCAAAGGTTCACATACATTTACCACTGATAGATATGTAATATTTGATGATTTATCTCAATATTATGTGTTATAGTATAATATTTATGTCTTATTTGTTTAATTAAGTTCTCTATTGACTCTATTGACATTTTATGTCGTATTATTATTGAAGTGTAGGAAATTCAAAATTATTTTTTACATTTTCCAAGCACCACAGTACATGAGCAAGTCTACTGCAGGAGATTTTTGACTGCTTGAACGAGCTGCTAATAATGATGTCTTCGCATTCAGACTTTTGACACTGTTTGTGTTCTTACCTCTTTCCTCATTCTCTCCATCCCTCCTTCGACCTCCCTCCCAACTTGAGCCTGGTCCATTGCTTCACTCTCCGTTTCTCTGGTGACCGTGTTTGCGCTCACAGCAGCACTAACTGTAGTGGAGGCAGCAGTTGAGTTGGTCTGAGGTAAGAGTTTGGGTCTCCCCCGGAGGGTGCTACATTTAGATGGAGGAGCAGTGTAGCCTCCACTCAGAGAGATCAAGACTGGAGGAGCGTCCTGCCCTGCAATCCAGTCTTCTGCCAGAAGTGAGGGCTCTAAACCTGCCGTGTCCGGATACAAATCACCCTGGAACAGGTCTGACTGAGGGTGGTTATAAAACAGGAATTACACATGCTGTATTCACTTGTTTTGTAGATAACATGTTAATTATATTGCCTGTCAAAAGTTTGGGAACATTTAGCTTCAACCTTTTTAGGCACATAAAATGAAAAGCTGTTTGAATATTAATATTATTCTATGCAAAAATGGCAGAACAAATGGCAGCACGTTCTTGGGGAATCATGCCATAAAGCAAAAATCATGCTTTGAATTTATTTGATTCATCAGTTCCACATTATTTGAACACATTGCACAAACAATTGTATTTACTCTCTTTGGGAAATAACTGTTCATCTGTAGTTAATTCAGCTTACCTTTCTTGGCACGGTCATAGAAATTGGCTCAACCTTTCTCTCATGGAGCTTATAGAACCTGGAAGAGACGGAAGAAAATTACAGTATGGTTTAAATGGGTTGAGGAAAACATATTTTTCTTCTTTTTTTATTACATTTCATATCACCCATACCATAAATAAACCTTGAAATGGAAATGGCACAAAAAAGGAAAAATCTTATCGTATTTAAATTAATGTTGTACATTCTTACTCTACTGTTTATGCTCTATTAATGATAAAATGTTTACACATTGTAAAGAGCACTAGGTATTTTTAAATTGTGTTAAAATGTAGAAAGTGAAAGTGAAAGTATGAGCCTTTGATGACAAAAAGGGGTTTAACGGTCATGGTGTGGTTCACAAAAAGGTTTGGACTTCTTGGTTTGGTATGACTTGGATCTGTACAAAAGGGGAAAGAAAAAACCCACAGATTTCGTGCAGAATATTTGAATGCAGACTTCTGCATTGGCCGTATTTGTATGTAGAACAACAGAAGCCATAAAAGTCTTTAAGCTACAAAACGGAAAAGCATCTATTATTAGAGCTGGGCAATATGAGGATATGTATCATTATTGTGATAAACTATGGGCACAATATGATTTTCTGAGCAGATTGTGATGACATCAGTAGTAAAAAGTACAGCAAAACTTGGTGTGGTGTGCAAAACACTGAATAAAAATCATTACTTGTAATGTGCTGGCAAGGGCCCAGCACGGGTATTTATATCTGAATCCAGATGCAGAGGGGGCCAGTAAATAAATAAA
>JBBIGC010000013.1:14609689-14623634 GCA_037576955.1 Lepidarchus adonis | reverse complement strand
CCCCCCCCCCCCCCCCCCCCCCCCCCCCCCCCCCCCCCCCCCCCCCCCCCCCCCCCCCCCCCCCCCCCCCCCCTCCCGTTTTCTCTCTCAATTAATTTCCCACCTAAACCATTTATTCTCAAACCATGATTGCCCACATCGAGTGAGCAGGCACATTAGAGGTGGACAAATATTTGCTCTAGTTGTTTTCAAATTGAAATGCAAGACTTTTAGGAACGAAAGTTCCCCATTGTTACATTCTGTCAAACAGCCTCCATTGATGGCCACTGTAAAATGCTTGATTAAATTAAACATCAAAGACTTTTTCCATCAAGGTATCGGAGAGAATGAAATTCACTAAAAATATTGCTTATGAACAATCCTTTCAATTATGGCTCTTTTTCTCCTGAAGATCCCGATTGTTTTGGTTAGAATGTCAGAAATGAGTACGATCCCTCCGTTTTAAACTTCGCATTATAAGACCAGCAGTTTGTAAAGATCTTTTCAGGAGGCAGCAGAAGACTTTTCACCAACCTTCAGCTTTAATGACATACTTTAGGTGCCTTGTTTCTCTCCCCCAACTACTTTCCACAGGCTCTGCTGGTTCCTTTCTCTTGGGCCTTGGCCTTGTGCCAGGATGATGATCAATGTCCCTGCGTCTCTTCTGTGAGAGCCGATTGTGGAAGGTCTCTCTTCTTTTTTCTCTTTTTTTTTTATAGGAGGAAATGGTATTTGGAGGCTCAAACAGGATATCCTGCTGTTGGCCCTGACTGTGAACCCCCTCGCCACTAACCCCCCTCTTTCGCCAGCACCCCGGCAATGTGAGATGGCTTAAGTTAATCCAGGATCCCAAAACTAGTGGAGCTTTCTCTTCTTTTTTTTCATCCTCTTGTTCTCGTTCATTTGGAAATCAGTATGAAAGAAGTCAGGGACACAATGCATTTCCTCTGGTGTCTCTCCACTGTGGATGGACCGTCATGGGGTTGAGCTGTCTGAAGTCCTGACCATGACCATGGACTGTGGACACTAAAAGAAAACTTCTGGATTGATCTGAAATTCTAAAAAAATATTATTTTACCATTTAGTATGTGTTCATGTGCTCCATGACAACAAAATATAAATATATCCTTAAAAATACAGTATGATTAAATATATACAATATAATATAATATAATATATATAAGCACACACATTCACTTAGGCAGCAATTACCATTATAAAAAAAACTACTAAATACATCAACTAACAGACAACCACAGTTAAAGGGGAAACCAATAACTGATTTTGCCCTTAAAAATTTTTGCCCTTAATACATGGGTTCCGCAGATGTAGCTTTCGGAGGGTACTGCAATTTTAAAAAGTTGCTTTACCTCTCACAACCTTTTCTGCTGTGGAATGTGTCTACCTCGGGGGAAAACATTCTGTGAATGAGCCGGTTATAGCGGCTTCCTATCACTACAAACTGTATATTCACAAATCTGACCAAGTGATTAAATGAGGATTAGCTTATCAACATTTTACTCCAGTGCAGATTTAGGAAGTAATGAACAGGTGTTGGGTGGGTGGACCAGTGTGACAGGGATTATAAAGAACCTCCCATTTTTCTCTCTCTCTCACACACACACACTTTTTCAGTGCAGCCTCATGGTCAGTTTTGCACTTTATATTGGTAAATAGGCTTAATAATCCAATTAGTCATGCAAGATCAGGGTATTATATAGGTTTCACTTGTAAATGATACATTTCACAGAATTCTCCACAGCATGAAACCTTCAAATTACTGCTTAATTCAAGCTTAGATATAAGATAAAAAGAAAGAAAGAATTAATGAAGCTTTTCTATGAGCCTAAAATCTATACATTTACTAATGTGCAAGTTTCTGCACCAAGAAAAGTTCTCTTAAAGCTTTTTCCCTAAACAGCTTGAGAGGAGAAGGAAAGAACTAGTAAAATGAGTGATTCACTGAAAATCACTTTAGGTGGCTACAGATGCACTAGATGTTCACATGATGATAAACAGAATGAAGACTTTGAACAAGTAAACCAAACAACCAAAATGGATAGTTTAAAAATGTAGGTCAAAAACAACTATGGAAGCAAGTTAAAGTCTGTTCTCTCTGAACTTTGCAGCTGTGTGGCCTCACAGATTGAACAATATGTTGAGTACCACCATGATCATCACAAAATGATGGTTCAAGGTTTGGGAGAAAAGAAACTACAAGTCCAGAAATATTTTAGTCACTGCATTCCACAGTCCAGGTCTTTTAGCTCATGCTAGATGCTAATTAGCGTAGCTCTCATCTCCTTATCTGAGTGTAAGGAAGCCTTAGGATCTGTAATCTGACATGATGTGTGTGTGTGAAAGTTTATGTGCCACCACATTTATATTGTGGCTACAAAACGGAACAACCTTCAGCTGCTCACCCATGGACTGTGTGGAATGGTGTTAAGTACAAGGCTTAGTGCTTCGGTTACAGATGCTCTCATACTTCCCAGCCATTATTTGAAGAGCATTATTAGCAGTGATGCACCAATACAGAAAGTCTGGGCCAATAACAATAATGGTAACTGATAGTAACTACTAATCTTGCTGCTGCTTATGTGATATCAATAACTCATTTGGACTCTAAGCCTCCAGGTCCCACAGTGGCCTCTGGCAGCTGCTCTGCATTTAAAGAAGTTCAAAAGTGTCTCACTGTTTTGTTTCTAGATTTTCATGAGTTTTACTGAAAGGAACCAACTGGGTGAGCAAATTAAAACCAAAATGAAACAACCTGGATAGAGGAACACAAAATTGGTTCAGTATTGACATGTCAAGGTATTCCAATGTTTTATGTAAACACATACATTTACGACTGTTCAGTCAGTTAAATCGATTAGCTAACCTGCAATCTCCATGTCTCCTAATTACACAGCAGATAAAGAAGCGACTGACAATGTTTCTTCATGAACATAATTCAACAGCCAGCACACATTAACCCAAATGTATTCATTTTTATTCTTAAATGTTGTTCGCCATTTTATTTCATGACTTGCTGCAGTCTTTCACAGAAAAAGTTTGGCTGGTAAATTACAATGGATTGGGTTTGGTTTTTTCTAACCTCACAGGGTTGACATGAATCTTTTAGAGCCCAAATAAACACACTGTAAAGTAATTATGTTGGGGACTGGATCCCTGTTTGAATTAATTATTTCTTGTCATTTGTTGGTACAATAGGTATTTTCAAAGGTACTAGACATTTTTTTTGTTTTAAATTAAAGGTAGCACTCACCATTAAAATAATATTCTAATTTGCCATTTTCTCCTGGTTTTATGATAAACCATTAACTAACCAACTGTTTTACTTAGAGTTCAGAAAACATCATCCTGACTTCACAGGTAGGAATTCCCAATTGAGAGGTTCAAAATACAGAAAATTAAGAGTTCTGTTGGGGGCTAAAGGTTAATGAAGTGAAATGTTATGTAAGTGCCCACTACATGTTACTACACCTTAAAAGGAAGGCACTTATTTGACAGTTCTTTAGTATAGGCAACAGTTTGAATGACTAAATGATTTAATGGAGTTAAATGGGTCTTCTCCTACTGCAGCGGTCCCCAATCTTTTTCGTGCCACGGACTGGTTTATTGTCAGACATTTTTTTCACGGACCAGCATTTGTGTCGCAGATAAAAACAACAAAATAAAATGATACGACTAACACAAAAATTGTGGTATTTTGTAAATATTATAATAAATGAATATTAGAATCCACTGTGTAATTATGTATCTTTTTTAGGAGCGTCTTTCTGAAATGCGCGAACAATGATCAGAGTAACATTGTCCTCTGCCCCTTACGTACTCTGGTCGCTATGGTAACACAAACAGTCGTTTCAGAGCTCAGGGCGATCTCAGGGTTTTCTGCAATGACTTTCATCCAGAATGTCGGCAAAGTTCATGTCTCAAACATACATACGGATTGAGTTCTTATTAAAAAAAAAGTTTATTTTTTTGTACGGCCCGGTGGTTGGGGACCACTGATCTACTGTATGCAATTCTTGAAATAATCAAAAATTTCCATCCAAAGTTCCATTATAGTCACAAAACCTTTTTTGTATTGCAAAACCTTCTATCCCAAAATGAAATCAAACATTTAAAATGTTACCATTTTATCATTAAAATATCACCGCCATTGACATGCAGCTCTTCTCCTAATGAATACACTAAAGAAGTGAGAAGAATGAAACTGAAATGAAGCATTCAAAGCTAGTATTGATGCTTCTTTGGTAGCAGGTACTGACCGTTTGAAGAGAGTAGTTCCCAAGGTTTCTTCAAGACAGTTTATAACTGAACAAAAAAGGACACTTATCAAGATCACCATCTTTATTTTTCTTTTGGAGCCCAAAGCCTTTACTCAAAGTATGAAATCCTGCAGGACTGATGCTGCCCACGTTTTCACCATTATGAACTGTACCATAACTGTACCCATATCATCCCAGCCTGACCTCACAGGATTGCTTCCACTTCAGATGGAAGGGATCTTATAGAACACGACAAACTCTCATAGTCCTTAACCCTGAAGCATTACTTAAGTCAGATCTTATCTTCTTCCGCAAAACATCTGCACAGATCTTCACAAAAATGGAGAGAGCATTGAAAATATCTCCATTGTTAGACCACCCACACTGATAAAACATAAAAACCACATGTGCTGCACTCGCCTGTGCTCCGATGGAGAGTGGGCTCAGCACTCTGACCCCCAGGCTGCCTAACGCATTAATAAACTGCCTTCATGAACTTTTCCCCCTTTAGAGTTTTCTTTATATCTATGCATGGTCTTAAACTAAGCCCCTCAACTGAATAATGACAGCGTCAAGCTCTTTTTAAGTCTTTACAGTAAGATGAATGCAAAGTCACTGAACACAGTACACTAAACGTCTTCACGGACTGTCTGAAACTAGACCACTGTATAAACAAAGCATTTTTGGTCATTTTAAGCCAATTCAAGGTGATAATTCATCTTGAATAAAAGAACACACTTAGAAAAGTTGTGTGCAAAGTCATTGTTTGAATGTTAGTAAAATACCTTGTGGTGAATATTTTTATGTAGAATTTGATAATTCAGTACCAGTGTGTTATATTTATGCCATAATTGTCACGAGCCATTTGCTGTTACATTAATCAAACTCAAACACATCGCTAGTTAGTAACTGCACATGAACAACAGAGTCTTTTGTTGGATTTTGTATTAGGATCAAGAATGTTCAACTGGAAGCAGGTCAGTACCTTCCAAGAAAGGAAAGATAATCAAGTTTCACCATATATAAAGTTTATACACACATATAAACATTATATCATGATAACTAAACTAAAGAAATTCTTTGGGTTGAGAAACTGAATCAGGGAAATTCAGACTGGAAAAAAGTATACAAGGATTGATTTCATTCTGCAAAACACAAACAAAATACAAAAAAAGGAAAAAGTAGATTTATGAAATTCGTACACATTTTTTTACACACAGTGCCAATAATTCAATCCCCATCCCTCCCACATCAGGTCTCCAAAATGATCTGTATCTCTTACAGATTGATTCATTTCTTGCCTTAAGGCAAAACTCAACCATCGGGCCTACAGCTCAACTGCACAATCTGCCCATATTGGCCTCTATTATTTCAACATCAGTTACTCAAGTTTCTTATAAAAGAACAGTCTCAAGGACCTGCAAAGTAAACTTTGATTTCCTCAGTTTAGCAAATAGCCCCCCCCCGCAAAACTAAACCTAAAAGAAGACACATTAACCAGTCCCCACTGGTTTAGAGATAACATAGAACCAACATAGAACCATGGCAATCGTGGTCCCGGTAAAATAAATAACATCAACAGATTCAAAAATACGGCATTCTACGGAGACAGATTCCTGTTGTATGAGGGTATTTGGACTAGAAATCAGTAATTAGTTCAGGTCTTGCTCAGTTAAGGTGTCCATTGCTCAATTTCTCCCCAATGTTGGACTGGAACAGATCGCTTTAGATGCCACTGATGTGCAATAATTTAAAAAGGGTGTCTGATCCTCACCATGAACGTTTGCTCAGGACATTGTTTTTTTACGGAGTTTTCTTCAGAAACTGCTGACTTTACAGTGCCTTCAGTTGTCCAAAATGGTCTTGGAGAGATGTGAAAAAAGCATTGATTTTTCTTAAACACACTGGATCTGAACTGGTGAGCAAATTTAAAAATTCTCCACCGCCTAAAAGCGCCAATGAGATGACTGTTCAAGTGCTTGCACAAGTTTAATTTCATTTGCTCTTACACACACATACACACGCGCACACACTTGAAATTCATACTCAATAAATAGACAATGGTGTAAGGCAGTGTTGAAACATGCATTCGTCACAAAGAACAGAACTAAACATTCATACAATATGCACTTTTTTGGAGCATGAACTTTATATTCCCCTTTTTGGCAATCTTGGACATTTCAAGGCTTTTCAGGTGAAGTCCTGGTGGACAGGAAGGAAATCTCCAGGTTGATGTATCATGTCTGTCACTGAGGCACGTGGAGATAAGAAAGGCGCTCCAGGACCTCTAGTTGAAGCTGATCCATAGCATTGCCACACAAGTCGATTGATTTAAGAGACGAAAATGGAGGACGTCCGGTGTTCCTGCTCATGGCAGCCAGCTGCACAGGTTCCTCAAGACGTTCCGGAGGTTTCCAGGTAGCTCTGCAGCTTTCGAACTGTGGTTTTGTCCAATGAGCAAAGGTCAAAGTCAAAGGTTGTGTTCGTAATGTGAAAATGTCCAGTTTCTTCAATGAGGTTTACAATCTACAAGAGAAAAAAAGAGGAAAAACTAAACATTGAAAGGCTCAGTGCATCATGCAGAGAATCCTTTTTGGAACATTTATTTTAGAGGCAGGCGATGATGATTGTTACAGGCATTGAGAAATTGCCATGATCTACTTTCCTGAGCATATTATAACTGCCAGTACTGAAATGCATGTTCTATTAGACAGATTTAGACTGAGTTACAAGGTGATTGATCACTACAATATTTCATAATTAAAATAAAAATTAATTAAAAAAAAAACCTAAACAATGAAAAACTTAACAAAATCTTGTTTGTTAGGAACCAGACATCCATTAGTACCATTTGTTTCAGCACATGATATTTTCCATATTGTGTGTAACTGGTACAAGCTTAAGGGAAGCATCTCTAAACAGGAAGCTGTAATGTTTTCCTATTATTTTCTTAACAAGTCTCCATTGAGGGCGAAGACCCCCTCCACATAGTCTAGTGTATCCGTGTAGGTAATGGGAGAGATGCTTTTCTAAACGGGCTCCTTATTGGTTCCAGCTCTCTTTCAAGTTCGGAGGGGATTGCACTGGCGATTAAAGAAAAAGGGGGTGCAGGACTCCGCAGTGTCTGCACAGATGAAACCATGCAGTAATGGGACCCAAACCTGATCTCTTTCACACTACAAAGCCAGACCCCATATGGAAAGAATTTCTTCTCTTTCTGCTGAACCAGGGCCAGGAACACAGAGAGACTCAGGGGCCTGTTATGACACTGGAGATAGAACTCAGCTGCTCAGAGACTCCATCTGAGCAGAGGACTGAGGAAGTTTTATTGTTTAAGGTGCCATGGGGAAAATAAAAGACAACTTTCTACAATTAATGGCCACCTAAAATTTAAAAACTGCCTCCTCAATGCCATTTATAGGCCATCAGTTTGTTTTCATGCATTTTATACCAAACATTCTTCACAGGGTACCAACTGTATACAAAGACAATGGAGATAATTTCCCAATTTCTGGTTCTTCCAGCAGGACAAGAGTTAATCATTGCCATGTTTAATGGCAGAGGATGTTGAATACTTAGCTAGACTCAAAAGGATTAGCTTGATTAGGCCATGTGTTTGCACTGTCTCAACCTTGTTTGGAAGTCTCCCAAACCCATTCCATGCCTTTTCATTAGTAAGGCATAGCAAAGCCCTGGAAAAAGAAGGATCATTCTCCATTCTGTCAAAACAAATAGGCTTCAAAGTACATAATTCGATTCCTAGGCCAGAACTAGAGGAAGAGAGAATAGATATGTTTCTGGTATGATTCATCACATGCATATTCTCACTGACATGGTAATGCAGAGAGGAACAGCTTTCAACTTTACATGCATCTCAGGTAAAGTGCTCCATGACCTGAACTCTCCTTCAGAGTTTCATACAACAGGTCCATTTTCAAGTGTTTTCTTATTGCACTCCAAGCTTTACAGGTGAGAGTGCATGTACTCATGAAACACTTTCCGATAAAGAGTGCTCTACTTTCACCAGCTCCAGTATTACTCTCCTCATGGACTTAAACCCATACACCTACTGTAGCTTACCTGCTGTAATATGTGCCTCTCTCTCAGTGCCATTAGTCGTCTGTGGAGCTCCACCAGTTCATCCAAGTATGCCTGAAACACGTGGAGTCTAATTTAACAATTTTGTAGTCGTTTAGCATGTTAAGTGTCTGATGTTGGCTTCTTTGTTTTTGCATGTGGAAACTACAAACACACACGCATCCACCGGAAAAACTGAATTTATTATATAATCTCAAAATGGGTTTTTTCATGATTTCTGACAAAATGTGACTATTTATACATGACAAAACTACAAACAAAATTTAGGCTTTGACATGGCAACTACTATTATGTATTGTATTTGTACCCTTGTTTGCATTTTTTAAATGAACTACAAAAGAGAAGCTGTTAATCAAATTATATCATCAAACTTGTCTTCTAACGGTCTGATAATTTATGTATTTATGGCTCTTGCCTCAAAATACCAAAACACACAGTTCTGTTGGTGCAGATTCTGAATACTACACACGCTGTTCTTTGAGGGCAACCACGCTTACCTTGTCATAATCAATATTCTTGTTTTTGTCCACCTTCGTCTGCTTCATGGGACTCTTAACCTCTAGTATCTGTAAAGCAGTGGGATATTTCTGTTTCAGTGAAAGGTCACTGCATTGTAACTGGGAGAGAGGAATATTTATACAGTGCTGAGACAAGTTTATATTTCTCAGTAACACAGCAACTGATTAGAAGAGTAAACTTTCAAGGTGACTGAGGTTTATTTTACACAACATAAGCATAGTGTAACCGCTAAAACTGATTGGCTCCCATGTGGCAGCAGTATGCAGAGGATAAAATATTGCTCCTATTCTTAAACATGTAAATTGAAAACAAAAGGAAAAACTCAGAAATTACTCAACACAGGAACAGTTCTTTATGGACACGGATATAAATACTGATTGGAGGAAAAAAAAGGGAAGAAATGGAAGAAGGAAATTGTTCTGCCGACCTTTGTTTGTAAATAAGGAAAATATTTATACAAGTTGTAGCTTGATGTGATATTACTCATGATGAGAGTATATCCCTGTGCCACTGAAACAAATTTATTCATGGAATCATTTAATTTTAGTTATTTTAGAACGGAGATATCCACATAAGATTTACCTGGTTATTGCTGGCCTTCAAGAGTGGTGGGGGCTCGTTGTGTGGGAGGGAAGAGGAGGCAGAGCTATTCTCACTGTCGCTACCATCACTCAGACTCACCCTACGAATGGTTACACAGTTACAATTATAATACAACTGCAGAATGCAACCTCTTATTTCACAAAAATGGATGTATAAATCTCAGTTTAAACAGAGAAGCCTTAAAAATGCTAAGTAAAATGACATTCAGAATAATATTGCATTTGTAATACACAATGTAAGCTTTGTAAACTTGCACTACTGTCATTAACACGCATATGAAATGAAGCATGGTTCAATATTCTGTAATAACTGATCTGTAGTACCTTGAAGTACAAACACTATGCCTAAAATTTCAGCATTAATAAATCATAATCCACTGAAGTGATTAGTACTGTGGACAGAATCACCTGCGATGGCGATGCGTCATGTGCGTGTGCAACGGTCGCTCCAGGTCAGAGTCCATATCGTTGTCTTCCTCCTCCTCTGACTCTTCTTCATTGTCATCTGAGTGCAAATCTTGAATTATCGTCTGTAAAGGACCCAGCACTAGATGTGCACGACACAGAAAACACTAAATACCTGACAGTCTAGCTGAGTCTGAATTCAAGACACTACATGTGCAAAAGCAGAAGAGAAGCAGAAAAAAAGAATTAAATAAAGAAACAACACACAAGATTTCTTCAGCACACGGTCCCTGATGTAGGGCTGGCCTAAAATCTAAGCACATGCGGTCAACACGGCACAACATAAGCAGGAGGACAGGCAGCTGGAGCAGATGAAGTTACCTTGACGCTTGTGTGCAGGTCCGAAGCCTGAACTGGAGCTGGAACTTGAGCTGGCTGGACTGGGCTGCTCTGACTGGGAAGGAAAAGTATATTTTCATGATATTTTATTTTATATATATGCACATGCACGCACACACACACACTCACATTTTTAAAAAATATTTTATTATATCTTCATGGGACAACACCAATATGACACTTTGTTATACAAGCTGTACACTGACTACTTTGTAAATAACTTGACACACAGCCATTAATTGCTAAACCAATGGCAACAAAAGTGAGAAAACCCCAAGTTAAAATGTCAAAATTGTGCCAAATTAGCCATTTTCCCTTCACAGGATCATGTGACTCGTTAGTGCTACAAAGTCTCAGGTGTGAATGTGAAGTAGGCGTTTTAAATTTAGTGTTATCACACTCTCACTCTATCATACTGGTCACTGGAAGTTCAACATGGTACCTCATGCCAGTGTTTCTTGCTTACAGTCAAGCATGGTGGTGGGAGTGTCATGGTTTGGGGCTGCATGAGTGCTGCCTGTACTGGGGAGCTACAGTTCATTTTAGGGAACCATGAATGCCAACATGTACTGTGACATACTAAGGCAGAACAAGATCTCCCTACGGAAACTGGGCCGTAGGGAGTATTCCAACATGATAATGACCCAAACACACCTCCATGACCACCACTGCCTTGCTAAAGAAACTGAGGGTAAAGTTGCTGGACTGGCCATCTGTGGGAAATAGAAGGTGGATAAGCACAAGGTCTCTAATATCCACCAGCAACACAAAGTGATCATGGAGGAGTGGAAGAAGATTCCAGTGGCAGTGTGACGCTCTAGTGAACTAAATGTCCAAGAGAGTTAAGGCAGCTCTGGAAAATAATGGTGATCACACAAAATTGACACACTGCCCACAATTTGGACTTTTTCCACTTAGGGGTGTACTCACATTTGTTGCCAGCGGTTTAGACATTAATGGCTGTATGTTGAGTAATTTTGAGGAGGCAGCAAATTCACACTGTTATACAAGCTGTACACGGATCAATGTGTCGTATCTTCAGTGTTGTCCCATGAAGATGTAATAAAATATTTTCTAAAATGAGAGGGGTGGACTCACTTTTGAGAGATACTGTACATACATATATGAATTTCATGTTTTTCTGCATTTATGCGTCATTATATGGGATCTAATCATCTAAGTCAAGGGTATTGACAATGAAATGCATAACCTGCACATCATTCAGGGGGAATTTTAGCCCATTCTTCCTCACAAATCTGCTTCATCCCTTATATTCGTTAGACATCTCATGTATGGCTTTCATCAGGTCATTACATAGAGCCAAGACCTCAACCCAATAGAGATGCTCACTTGATCGCTACAAAGGGCAGATTTGTTTTTTTTTAAGTCACTCTGTTGTAGAATTGTTCCAGTGTTTTGGGTCATTGTCCTGTTGCATCATGTAACTTTTACAGAGTTTCAGTTGATGTACAAACACTCATTATCCTGAACATTTTTTGATAAGTTTAGGAATTCACCATCCTCTCAGTAATTATGAACTGGCCGGCCCTGATGCAGCAAATCATTTCCTCCATCATACGTTATATCTGGGATGATGATATGCAGTGCCCTATTTTACACCAGATGTAGTACTGGGTGTTCTTCCCAAATAGTTCAGTCTCAGTCAGCAAAACATGTGGCCAATACCACTGTGGGGGGTCAATGTGGTCTTTCACAAATTTCAGGAATGCTTCTTAGTAAGCAGCAGCTTCCTTCATGGGGTCCTGTCAGACACACTGGTTGTTCAATGTTTTTTCCCCATACTGTATATACAGGAGTTCCAATGATGCTGTCAAATCTTTGGCTGTCACTCGAGGTTGTTTCTTTACATCACTGATGAGTATTCATTGCGCTCTGAAAGCCAACTGCTTGGTAGTGTAGCCACAGTGCTAAAGGGTCTATTTGTAGATCTGGTAGACTGGTAAATTTCTAAAGTTTTTGAAATCATTTGTAACCCTACCCAGCATTTTGTAAATGAACAATTCTTGTAGAGTCTCGTTTGGCATGGCTCACATAAGTGTATTATTCTTGTGTGGAGAAACATTTTTTGAGGGTGTTTTTAATCACTCAAAGTAGCTCTGGTCCACATCCCCAAACTAACGTTCTTAGCATCCAGGTATGCAAACACCTGACTCCAATTAGCTTTTTGAGGTCAATAACTCATGGGTTCACACATTTTTTTCCACTAGCAATAAGCATTATTTATGGCTGTATGCCAATAAAGATATAAAAAGATCAGAATGTGTGTTAGCATTGTTGGCAAATTATGCTCGTCAATACCCTTGACTTGGATCTGATCATGTTTTACGACAAATTAATGCAGAAAACGATTAAATTCCAAAAGTTCACATACTTTTTCGTTATGTATACATGCATGTGTGTGCGCAGTTAAATGTTTTGATAAGGGACATTTTAGACAAAATCCTTAAATGGATTGCAAACAAAGTGCTTCTGAAGCACATGCAATCTTAAAAGAATAATTTTATTTCAAGGACATTTATAAAGCATCTGGATGAGTTTTTCTCCATGTTCCCCAACTTCACTACTGCCATAGCAACAACTAGCAATGCTAGGGAGGTCTTTACTGTTGTGTCCACTGCTGGAAGATCAATAGACACTAGAAATATAAAGCTCTTGATTGTGACGCATCAAGAGTTTCAACAATGCAGCCAATGGATCTAGTAAGAGAGGTAAAATGAACTTCTGCAGAAAGAAATAAGGAGCAGGATTGATGATTTAGGGCCTGCAGATTTATGCAAAACTATTTCTATAGCACATTTACACACGTCAGGGATTGAGATTAAAAGTTACAAACAGAATGCACTCATGCTTGATATTTTTCTTTTGGCAGCCACTTCATGTGCTCATTTTGCCCCCCCACCAAACTAAATAGCCATCCTGAAGTACAACCCCAGGTTTGGTTTTGTGATATCCAGTCCCACACTGATGATTTGAACTTTTTTGGGAACATTGACAGGGTGTGCGCATTGCTTCTTCCACAGTATTGGTATTAAGCTAATTAACACAGTACAATAACAATCCATTTTCATTCCACAATACATTAGGACACCAGCAGAACCCTGCAACTCCAGTCATAAATAATGTAAGTACTGTAGCACTGAGTGACACTGATGTTAAATTTTAATCATATTCTCATGCTTAGTGGCTCAGCTTTCTTCATATCCAAAAGTACAGATCAAAAAACTAGGTCCAAAACTCATGGAATGTAATTGGCTTTATGGAGCTTTTATGACCATCGTCATAATTTATGCTCATCCAGTCTCATGCAAAAGTTTGGGTGCCCCTGGATAAATAACATTTTGGTTATTTATTAGAAAATATTTAAACAGTCTCTGGGAAAAGGAAAAAATTTACAATTTTCAGCAAACATTGATGCATAGCTTTAATATCATAAATTGAATAAAAAAATAAAAACATTATTGTAGCCCTCTGCAAAACTTTGGGCATCCTCCATAATCAGTACTTAGTAACACCTCCTCTGGCAGATATCACAATTCTTTCCATTTTTGTACTTGGGATTTTCTCCCATTCTTGACCTCCACAGTTCCCCTGAACTGCCATCTCTTAATTACATTTCTCACTGTGGAAACTGCAAGCTGACAACAC
>JBBIGC010000013.1:14591539-14609458 GCA_037576955.1 Lepidarchus adonis | reverse complement strand
TTGTTGAGTGTCCACAAGTGTGTGCACAAGGTTTGAAGAGTCAGAGTATTTGTAAAGCTTTGAAATTGGCACCAGATCTAACGAGCTGATTAAGGTCCGAAACCTTGTAAAAAAAATTTGGATCTCTTTTTGGAACTCTTAGGATGCCCAAACCTTGCACAGTGCCACCATAATGTTTTTATTTTTGTTCAATTTATGGCACTAAAAGTAACTATGCAGCAATGTTTGCTGATAATACGGTGTATTTTTTCCATGTCCTAGAGAGACTCATCTTTTTAATTAAAGAAAAATTAAAGTCTGTAATTTATCAAGGGGTGCCCAAACTTTTGCATAAGACTGTATGTCACTTAGACTTTATATGGTCACTAACAGCATCACACCTAAATCACCCGACCCTTTCCATGACATCCAGCAGGTTGAAGTGTGGTAGAGATAACGGTTCAGCACTGCTTGGTAGGAGAACCAGAGCGATTAGCTTCACTAGCATATCCACACTCAAGCTTTTGATGGGTTCTGGTGTCACTTCCCAACTGTAAATCAACAGCTTCTCATAAATCCTTTTTAAATGAAGGCTGATTTATGAGAACAGAGCCACACAAGCAGTGTCTGTCCTGCCCTCACCCCCACACTCCAGCAAATAAAGAGCATATCCAGACAGCAACATAAAGCAATGACACAAATAGTTAAACCATAATTTCCCCCAGAACATCACAAACACACGTTCTGTCCCATTAAGAAGATCCACAGCTCTGAATGCAATAAATGTAAATCCGAGGAAAAGTGCTGTGAAGTTCATCATCTCTAGGCCCAATGAGATTTATTGACGGCCTCCTCGAAGTGCTCTGCATGCAGATAAACTGCTAAGCACACCAAAATTTATGATGCTCTTCTAACCTCTCCAGGCCAGGTTTGACTGCAGAGTGAGGCCATTGAGACAAACAAGCCTGCGAAAATGTGTCAGATTTGGTTTAAACAGCTCCAGTATTTTCAAACTGGCACTCTACCACACAGCAGAATAACTGGGAATAAAATGCTAATAAATTAAAAGGTTCACTGTAGGCCAACAGCATGCTGAATCCTGTTCAAAAGTTTGAGAACAACAAATTTTTCTTAAAGTTATAGCAAAACGATAACACATGCTACTTTGGAGGTATGATGTCTTCAGAGCAAACCAGACTTAGGGAAAAACCCCTCCCGGAACCCTAGTAAAAAAAAAAACATGACATCCATTCTACATCTCAAATTTATCTGCCAATGGCCATCAAAACTAAACCAACTGCACTGCCATCTCCAAGTTTGGGTGAGGATAGAATTTGTTAAGGTTAGCCATGGTTGAGACTATTCTACACTGCTCTGTTTGTCCAAGTGTAGCAGCCTACCCATCGTGGTTTAGATTAAAGACTATGCCTGTCACTAAGAAAAGAAATCTGACAGTTTAACTGAGCTCCCATGGGCTGCAATGCTCATACACCATCTGCAATTTCTGGAGCTCAATGCCTGACAATAAGAAATCAACCAGTTATTCAAAGGAAGAAGCCACCACCAATAATCTCACATTTGCAGTTCAAACTCTCCTCTTGGCCATGTTTAGAGTTCCATATTAAGTCCACCCAGCATTTCTGTTTGTACCCCTCTACTGAAATTCCCCTCTCTGTGCCTTTTACAGCCACACCAAAAACGTAAAAACTGGAGGAAAAGGAAGGAGGAAACGAGAGCACAAAGAACCATCACATTACTATTAACTCAATTCCTTTAGGAGAACAGGCCAACAGGAAATCTAAAGACGCCATTAAAGTTAATCTGAATTAATTTGTTTACATTCTTCTCAGATGAGCCCTCTGTGAAACCAAACCAGCTCTCTCCAAAGCACATCAAACAGAATTCACTTGGCGAGAGAGAGAGAGAGAGAGAGAGAGAGAGAGAGAGAGGAGACGCTATTGGACAGGGAATGATGGTAAGCTCCCTTTCCTCCATCACTGTACAGTGAACACTGCCAATATACTGGTCTCAGTGCACACGACACATCCTGTCCTGGTGTGTAGACTGCACACTGCTGCATTTAAGCTGGGTTATTACACACCAAGTGATGCAAGGCTGCCAGGTCACATCATTTATTTCCACACAAGTATAAAAACTTCTCCCTTCATGCAAACCAAATGACTCAACAGCCATGCTGTGGAAATTTTAACATGAATTTAATTAAAGTTAATTAAAAATGTGTGTTGTATTTATAACATCATTATTTCAGCTCACTCTAACTAACCTCATTCTAGAAGCAGTAATGTTGAAAAATAATGTCTTTCACATGGACCAATGTCCTGAATTTCACTTCTGATTTTTGCAGGGTAAGACTTAAAATCATGATCCATTTCCAACATTTCTCTATCCATTATAATGAAACAGGCTGCCTTATGATATACGATCCCAAAGCTTTGGTCTCGAACGCGAGTCCTGGGGAAGTGTGGTTGTTCCCCTCACACTCACTGGCAACACCTGGCAATTAACAGGTGAGCTGAAGCAGGTGTGTTTGAAGAGGGAGATCAAACTGTGCTGGGCAATGACCCTCCAGGACTGGGGTTTGAGACCCAGGCTCCAGTCAGAACGGAAACTCTCCTCAACTCATGAATGGGTGAGTATGAACTGCTGTAGGATGAATAGGTGGAGATGTAAATGTGTTGGGTTCCAGGACATTGCCTTACAGGATCGTATCATGTATGGAATAAATGGAACATAACATCTCAATTAAAAGACTAAGATTATCTGGTGGTAATCTGGATCCTGGGGGTACAAGCTTTAAAAAAAAAATCCATGTATCTAACGAGCACATTGGAATTCATCCAGGACCTGGGTGAGTTGTTGCGGAGGATGATTTTGAGCATGTTGGACATGTGGATGGTTTAACTGAGCCACAAATCATACTTCAAACTATTATTTCAGTTCATTCAATTTCACCAGTTGTGGGAAACTGGGGAAAGAAACCTGAACTGTAAAAAATAGAAAAAAAAAACAACACAAAAAACAATGACATCCATTTGCTAGAGCTAAATGAAATGGGGAGAAAAAAATATATAGTGACACTTGTGAGTTTAACTAGGGGGGGTTGCTACTAAATTGTGCTCGGAGCATTCAGGGTGGTAAAGACACTTAACTTTTACCACTCGCAGATTGTGAAGGAACAGCAAGGCACATCTTTGAAGTTTCTTTACCTTCCTTCTCTCCGCTTTTTTCACCCCTCCTATGTCTCTTTGCACCTCTCTGCATTTTACGGCCTGTTTGTCTGTCTGGGAGTCTAGCTGACATCAAACGCATGCTAGCAGTCCTGCGTTGTAAATCACTGACGGAGGGTTCGACAGCCCTCCAAACTAGACACTTGTAAAAAGTGCGGACAGAAAAGCCCTGCACCCCTACGCCAATAAAACTGATGTCATCACTCATGTGGAAAAGACTGGCAGAGCTTTTAGCACCAACATCATCTGGACTGTCTTTGAGCTTTGACCTGGGCTGGGGAGAAGAAAAGCGAGTGAGGGACAGTTGGTGCTGGTATGGCTCTGCCCAGCTGTCACCCAGGCTTGAGTAATGGCCAAGCAGTGGCTGCACTGTAAAACGCTACATTACTTTTTTACAGCTAATGAAAATGCAGCTTCAATCAAAACAGACATGGCCTGCAGCCTCATGTGGATCGCCAAAACCAAAACGATGTACTCAAACAGTAGAGTTCCAAACTGAGCTAATCTATTAGCTGACCTACGTCGTCTTGGGATGCTGGGCTGTACTTGAGTAACTCTGCTGCTGAAATTATTTAGCTAGGAGAGTCAAGAGGCTACAACAAACCATACAAGAAAATGTCAAGCTGCAGAAACAAAATGCCAAACAATTATGGGCAAAATTCAGGATTTAAGAGATATTACATGCCACCACACAATGTCAAAAGCCACACAAGTATGTACAGGTTAGACTTGAAACATCTGGCATTAAAAACTGATGACAACACTACCTGGTGGGATTCAAACTTCCATTATCTATTAACAATGCATTGAGCCCCTGGAATAATGGAATACTCATAATGGAGAACAGACATTATAACAATGATAATCTATATCCCAAATGCATGTTTGGACACTAAAGCTTGCCAACAACCATCCCCAGTTACCAACTTACTTCAGAACTCCTCTTGCCTCTCTGCTCAAGTGTCTTTAGACATGAAGTAGTTTTCTCATGAGACTTTGTACAAAATGCTGCAAGAATATCTAAATCAGTATCATGAAATGAAGTTTATTATTAAGTTATTTGCCTACTCTTGTAGCATATAAGGACACAAAATGTGTTTTTGATGATCAACTGCATTTGGAGGAAAAATGGGAATGGTGTTAGTTATACATTAACCACTTATAAGAACATTCTCCTCTGGGTGTGTGTTAATCAAATCTTTTCCAAATCCACCGCTCTTGTACCAGGATTCTTCACTGATGCTTCAGAGAATTGGGAGGTAGGTTTCAGAGATCTAAAACACTACTGTAGTGCAGATAAAACTTTAGGTTTCAGCAAAGCTTCTCTATTGATTTACTGATGAGTCCACGGTCATGACAGGTCTTAGCTCAAGTCAAGTTTCATGATTAATAGGATTTAGTGTATTACATTACACAACAAAACTACAAGAACCTCCTTAATCAAAAACTGATGGTATGTAAATATACTTAAAAATGTACATTTTACCCAGCTCTATGATAAATCTTTTAATCCTCTGATGTTGTTGGCCAAACGATGTTTCAAACAGGTCATACTAGATCAGCCATAGCCCAACGTTTTCTACTACAAAAACCACAATCAATTCTTAAAAGTACAAAAAACATGGAGATGGTTCACTTCACACTAACTGACAAGCTGCAAGCTGGAGAAGTGGCAAACAAAAGGCGGCAAAAGATTCAATAGCCAGAGACTAGCAGAAACATCCAGCTGGGCTGGGGGCTTTACGACCCCGTGCCTCAGCAGTGCTGCCATAAATCTCAAACTGCTCTAAAACTGACGACTAGGCTGGTGTAGGTCCTTTGTCCTGTTCACTTCCCAGCCACCAAAGACCTCCTCTATCGGGAAGTCATAAACAGATTTAAGGCTAGGGTTAACCCTTGCACCCCCAAAAATCAACCTCCAATTATCATTTATCTGAAAGCTGAACAGAACAGTGGTTCTGAAACACCAGCGGTGCTCAACCTGGCCAACGACTGAGGCGCTTAACACAAAGTAAATTTAAGTACAGGTTAAGAAAAGTTAAGTGCTGGTTTGGCCTAGGTGGTGTAAAAGTGAGATTTTACTGGGATGATGTCAGTACACATACTACGTAATATACCGTGCAATCCACAATGGCAGATTTATCACCATCAAAAAAAGTTTTGTTTTAAAGTGTGAGGGCTCTCCAACATCAACACCACAACCATCTGAAATCTAAAATATCCATGCTTAGACCTGAGGCAGACAAAGGTTATTAAAGGAGCATATTAGGTGTTCTGCTGAGAGAGAACGTTTCTAGAACAGCATTTTGGAAGCAATCCAGTATCTTTGTAGAAATAATTGTGCATGTAAGAGATGGTGGACTGTAATGTTCTCTTGTTACTGCAGATATTACAAAACCCAGTCATTCAGTGCTAATAAACAGCTGCAACTGATTTCCAGTGTTAAAACTGATGAATTCCCAGTTTAGTTTCATCAGACAATATTATAGTCCTAATATTCCAAGCTTAATGTACATTCACATGACATTAATTAGTTGATTGTTTTTAGGGGTGTGTACAGCCACCCAACATGGTGTGATTGATAAGGGTCTGTGTGTTCATTTTTTATTGTTTCATAGGTGTGTAGCATGTTGTTGAGGATGCATGTGAAGAATAACAGGAATATAAGCTAAATAATAATCATATTCATCACCAAATTTACTATAAAATGTTTGAATTACAGGATAAATGTTTTTCTATGTTTTTCTGCCAAGTAGTGCACAAACTTAGGATCCTCATAATCTAAGCTCTTAACGCTGCACAGAAATACATTTAAAATGACTCTTGAAATGGAGGAGTTGAATTATTCTGCTTAGGTTGGAAAATACAATAAAACTATAAATGCATACATTTATGAATACTTAAGGTATATACTATGCCATGATAATGGTGTTTTTTCTTTTTAAAGAAATTAGTTCTTTAAAGACTGCTGATATAAAATGTGCTGAGAAAAAATTTATGATTTTGATACAATTGGTCAAAATACAATGAAAGTCAAATGGCCCACACAGAATTCTTATATGTCTAATGCATTAGAGTAGGAGCTAGAGGTTGCACAGATTCAGTACAAGGTATCAGGCAAATGATGGATGAAAATGCTGGATCAGATATCAAAGTATGAGGAACCCCCATACAAGCACATGCAATGAATCAAATGTAATCATGAAATACATTTAAATCTGAAACAGTGTTGACAGCAGGTTTAGCATGACGGCTTAAGTCAAGTAAACAGCTCATTTTAAAGCTTAGTAGTAAGTGGAGGAGTTTTGGCTTCAATACAGAAAATAAAAATAGACTTTTTACCATCTCAAGGTAGATCACAGCAAATCGATTCACTTTTTGTGGTAAAAAAGAACCATGTATTAGTAATTTTTGTATAATTTTTTATATTGTATATGGGACAAGGTTTGGTAGTTCTCCTCAAACACACATCGAACCTGGCAAGTTAACATGCGAAGGTAAACTAGAAAACAGGGAAAACTTCCAACTGTGCTAGACACCAGCACTACAGGACCAGAGCTGGGGAAACCCAGGTGTATGGCTCGAAATAAAAGGTGGAAAAATAAGGAGAACATAATTCCTATCCGGAAGAAAACGAAAACAAGAGTGAACACTTTACTAATGTATGCAAATTTGCTTGAGCTTGTAGTGTATATGATCTATATGCAAGTCCAATTCATATTTATATGAAGTCGTTTACAGGCCAATAACTGCTGTCAAAATTCGACATTCTGACCACAAAGGTTCTGGGAATAAACATGTCATTTCCTTTTCTTTCTGAGACTTATTAAGGAACCTCGCAGCTCTTGTGCATGTGAATGGAGTCAGCCTAGCAGAGGTCAGACATAGTGACATGTGGAGAGTAACACCTGGCATTTGTCAGTTGTCATAAACACAGACGTTTCTTCCTTCCTTTCACTCGTTTTAAGCAGAAGGATTAAAGAAACTTAGCCATTCATTGCATCCTTTCTCTGTTCTCCTTAGGTGCCATAAAGCCATAAATCTCATCTCACCACTTGCTTTCAAGCTAATAAACCAGACCTCCCTTAGTGAGCCTCTTTCTTAAGCAAAGCTAGAGGATACAGCGGTAGCATTGGACTGCCAGAGCTGATATCCATGACTTGAAGGCGTATTGGATTCTATAGCCTTTGTTTGGGACAGCTCCAGGCTATGCTTTGGAAGGGTGTTAAATGTCTGTACTGTTTGGTCATGTGTGTGGCAAGAATAATGTATTGATTAAGACCAGAGAAAGACACTACAGTCCAAGAGAAATTCATAGTGATTTAACAGGGAGCAAAACAAGACCATCATTGTCCTCTGACACAAATCCCATTTCCACTTACTCCCCAAAACAGACTTGCAGTGAGTGTTGATTAATAGATGACTGGACAGTGTGTACACATGGTCAGAGAAAGAAAAAAAAAAATCAGCATCTTTGACTTTAAAGTCTCTACTCAAACCCAAGTCTTTATCATTACTGTCCTGGAAGACTGATATGCTTGGCTATAGGCTATGCTGATTACCTGCACCCCCATCAAGTAAATTGGAGCTTTGGCTTCTGAACTCCCATTGAGTTTATTAGCCCTATTCTCAGACCAGCTCTGCTTTACTGGAATGTCACAGATAAACAGGGTTTTGCCAGAGACTACAATCCTGTTGCCCTGCATTTTCACCCACCAACTGTTTGACTAATGTACAGGTAAATGTAAAATAAGCAAATTAGAAATTATAACAAGAGAAAACATCCAGAAAGGGGATCCACACAAAGTTAGCTGAGCGATGCCTAGGAATCAGATACAACACAAGCATAAGCAGCACTTACGTCTGATTTGGTAGAAATGTTGTCGTCCATGTCAGAGTCATTTGGGTCAACAACATCCTGAAAAGCAGGCAACGTGGCTGCCTTTCTCCTCTCAGACAGCTCGCTATCCCGTAACTTAGCATGGCGGACTTGTGATTTGTCCTTTAACACCTTCTTATCGGCATGCTGGAGCAAGCTGGAAGAGGCCTGCAGTTTCTGTGATGGCTCTGAAAAACTACCTTTCCGTTTTTTGGTTACATGGCCCTCATCCTCCAATGCGGGCCGCCGTTTATTTTGGCCCAAGCTTGAGAAGCTAATCTCAGTAGCTCGGTGCTCCTTAGACATGGCCTTGGGCTCTTTGAAACCCATCTTAGGGATGGGCTGCTCATCCCGCAGCGGCTGGTTCTCTTTGGGTTTCTTTGAAGAGTCTTTGGGGACTTTGCCACAGTCCCTGCTGAAGTCTCTAAAGGCACTTTTAGACTCTTTGGAGTCTTTGGAAGGCTTGTCCTTGTGCTCCTTGGCGGGCTTGTGGAGCTTGAGAGAGCTGCTACTGATGCTATTGGTGGTTGTGATCGTGAGGGCATTGCTGCTTTTAGATCCATCCTGCAGGGGGAAAAAAAAAAAGAAAAAGATGTATTCACATATGCAGAAGGCAAGACGGATATTGAATTCTACACTCTTGGATTGTGTTACACCTGAGAAGGATACACAGAGCATAACCTTTGGAGAAATTACTGATAAAAATATCTATTTTAGGATATAAAAGTCAAAAAACAGTCTGATGGCTGAAGAAAAAACACTATTACATGAATTACTACAGTAGTAGAAGTGTTTCCTATGTATTTAAAACATCTTCATTAAGTGTAGTAATAAATAAATGGGAAAGCCATAATGCTTCTTACCCTGTTGCAATATGAATGATGAGATTTTTTGGATTATGGAGGATGTTTTGTTGCTTTTTGTCTTTTTTAAACTGGGGGAAGGGGTTCCTGAAATGCTCCGAGTAGCCTGATGTGTAACCAGGACAGAGATACGAATGCACTTCCTCCTCTAATGACTGGGCTGTCCTGTCCCAAGGTCAGGCCTGGTAGTTTCGGCCAATATTTCACCAATGTAGCAAAGCTATTAGGCAGTCTAGACAGAGGTGGTGTTATGACCCACCCAAACTACGTTGAAGCTTTTTATTTTGCCTATCTGCTGTTGACCCTAAGACCTCTGAGCACAAAGAGGCTTCTTTATAGCTAGCCAAAGAAAACAGCTCTACTTTGGCAAAAACCTCAAAGTATACATCTCTAGGTTTTACAAGACTGAAGCACACAAACAGCCACAAACTAAAATAAAAAGTAACCTAGCCCCCTTACCCCCTAAACTGTAAGATTTTTTAAAATGTTGTAAAACTTTGAGATGTCATGAGCCACAGATCTTCCTTTAATCTAAAGTCAAGACACAAAAATCCAGATCCAAATCCAAACTCCATCAAATGCAAGTATATTATTAAGAAGCTATTATTAAAAGATGTCCAAGTTGTGTATTATTAACCATAAATAAATTTTTTTAAAAATCTGATTAACTGCTCAGACTTTGTTACTATGTTACCATCTAATTACTCAAGCCTGCAAAAATCTTTACACCACAGCATTACATTAAGAGAAGAAGACAACAGTGGACTGTTTTACTGTTTGCTAAGGAGGCTAGTGTAGCACTGCTGCATGCTGGCTGCTAGTGACCCTTGATCCGCCAGTAATCCATCACATGCAAGGGCCTGTTTAGATTGGGAACCATTTCCATGTGCACTAGGAGACTCTTGTAACCCCTCCATGCGTGCAGGCGTACTTGCTCACAGTAAGAGATATGGCACTGGAGACTAAAAATAAAACCTAATAGAAGAAACATGGAGGTTTACAGTCACGCACAATTTACTAGTGTAATGGCCAATGTGGTTTAATCGTAGCAGAAAAAAAAGGGTTTCACTTCTGAGGCTCCCTGCACAATGTTACAGGACACAGTAATAACTTTTCCCCCAGTGCTGTGAAGTTTCATATAAAAAAAATAAGCAAAAATATTTTGTTGCTTAAATGGGTCTTTAAGACAGACAGGAAAGACAGACTGGTGAAACTGTCTCATGTCTCGATAAGTATTTCACAGTTCATTCAAAACCCCTACTGTAACAGGACACCCTGTTGCTCACTTTACGTCATAGGAATGTAAGCATGTGCTTTCTCAGCAGCCAAGAAATACTCAAGTTAAGCCAAAGTTTAATGTCTCTTAAATCCACAGAGATAAATACCCTAAACATCTTTGAACTTGCCAAATATGCAGGCTTAAGAGGAACTCTTTGAAGAGCTGGGAATTGGTTCGGTGGTGGCCATGGGGATGGGCATGTCATGCCCGAATGGTTTAGGCTACAGACCCTGCAGATTAATCCTGGAACACTATACTGACCTTTGATCCTTGGAAGGACTTCTTTTTGCCATCAGAGAAGGTCAGTGTCAGTGAGCTGCTTGGTAAAGTTGGCAGCTTCAGGTGCTGACCGAACAGAGATGTAGAGCCCTCCTGCATGACCATCACCTGATATAATGAGAAGTATAACAGATACAATTTAAAACAAACAAACAAAACAAATAAAATTCAACTTTAAAGAATAGTGCACAACCATCCCTACAGCTCACAAAAAATTCAAACTGTCTGCAAAATGGCATCAATTTTGATGTTAGTAAATGAATACAGTGAACATGATTAATGGTGACATCAAAAGAAAATGCATATTCTTACTTTAGAGTCCTCTGAGCTCCTTTTGTGAGGATCGCGTTGCTGTTAAGGAGAAAATGCAAAGAATCAGAGCATGAAAATGCAAACTCTCCAGGCAAAAGAAAAAGTGCTTATTTACATGATTTAATGACAAAATGCTTTGCAATGGCCAGAACAATTTGGTAAATTGGAGAAGTCTACTCCATGTCTGCCAAGTTAAATTGATATTGCACTACTCAATAGTTCTTTCTTAATTAAAAAGATCTCCCGAACAACAGCCCTCCTGCCAATCATTGGCGTCGATTCGTGCCACGCCCCATCTGTAAACCAGCCAGTATCGAGGGAGATGAGGTCATACCAACAGCCATAAAACATTCCAATTCCTGGAACAAACCCTAGTAGCCGGCAAGCTAAAACTACAGCACTGACCTTGCCAGACTGATCATTTCCTTAGATGCAACCCTCTTAAGGAATGAGTCATGCTAGATCTACTCGAATACCAAGGCAAACAATACAAAAATGGCAGCATTTTAGTTCATAAAAGGCCAATGTGAAGTCCTTTGGCATGGACCCAAGGACAGCCTGGGCTTTTCTGTACTGATAGATGCTTCGTGTTAGAACTAGCCATCTTAATTCAGTTTCTTGTCTTGACTGGCGAGAAGCACGATTCCATTAGAAGCTGCTGGTCGACAATGGCTATTACTGTAGAGCTGTGCAGAATCAAACAGAACCACACTCCCACCTGTGTGCGCACACGTGTGTATTCATCACTCACTGATTGAGCAAATGGGCCGTGTCACCCGCATAAACACTTAGTTGACATGGAAGTACAGTAAGATAAGGCCTGAGCCCTCATCCTGAGCTCTGATTAATGTTCTTTCTGTTTTGAATGCAGATGTCTAAACAGTCTGAGTGGAAGATAAAATAAAACTACCAACCACTACTGCAGCGGTGGGCACTACGGCAACAATAAGCAAAATTGTGTTTTCAAGATATACAAGGAATACTGATTACATGTTGAAAACTATATCATAAGTGCCAAAACGCAAGAGTGATCATTTGATTACAAATGACTTCAAATACTTTTTACTTGCAGTGATGCAAAAGTCAAAATTCCTGCTGCAGAAATTCCTGCTTTACTGGAATTAAACTATTAGCAACTATTAGCACCAAACTGCTCGATGTCCGTTAGTGATGAGGATTTTAGTTGCCGTTAAGTTACCCCTTGCCCAGGAAAGCATGCTGCTCTCTCTGGCCCTCACCCCTGTGTACAGTACCCCTCCAGCCTTTAGCAGCTTCCTGCGAAACTCCTCCGTTGGGTTGTTGAAGGTAAGCTTCTCACAGCGCAAATGGTTGACAGGTGGATGACCCTCCAAATGTAGAAACAGATCGTAGTCGAAGCGCACTTTTTTCGGTTCTTCCTGGTGAAAATGGAAAGGTGGGACTCAAATCACATTCATACGACTCCAAAAGAAACATTAAGAAGCTTATAAAGGACAAAGGGGAAGAAAGGCACCTTATTTCTGAAGTAAACTTCAATAGGCAGGATAAAGCCAGCGTATCCAGACTCCTCCACTTTATATGGTGGATCCTTGCACACTGTTGGAGGAAAGCAGAACATTTTAATCAACTGATTTTTAAAAAATGTGACTTGAAATATGATATTTTCTCGATTTGGGAGACATATAATAATAATAATAATAATAATAAATAATTTTATGTAAAAAAAGAAAAAAGCAAAGACTGATCGTGTATACATAGAGACCGAAATGGACAGAAGAGACAGAAAGAATGAAGAGTGAAAGCAATAAACAGAATAAATACAAAGAAGAAGGGAAAGTGCAAAGAAGAAAAAGAAAAAGCAGCCAGTTTTCAGACTACGACCTCCACCTTTCTACACGCAAATAAACCCACAGAACAAAGTTATGCTGGGAGTAGATGGCATGTGTTTAATCTTGAACACTTACAATTAGGCAATCAGCATGCTCATTATTTAGCAACATTTCAGGAGTCTAGCGCATGTCAAATTAGGCATGAACAAAGCATTAGCTTCCTGATAGCATGGGTTGACATGGAGTCTCTCGTGTGACTTGAGAGGAAACATCCTGAAATGAGGGGAAAAAGCTTCACAAAAAAAACCTCTAACAGCAGCACTCAACTGTAACAAATACACCCAATCTTTCAGGATCCTTTCCTGCAGACAGTGCCCAATAACAAAAAAAAAAGAATAAGAAACAAATGTTTAAATGGCTTGTTATTAAACTATCATCTTCAACTAAACTCAAACTTTCAGTGGAGAAACAATGGAAGAATTTTAAGGCACCACACAGCACATGCCAAGCAACAAAAACTGAAGAGGAAAAAAAAAGGAAAATCCCCCTTGCAAATTAAACAGTGTATTTATGATAAAGATTTTTTTTTTTTTTATTAACAAGTTTGGTTCAGCATTCACAACAAGGCTAACAAAAAAAAATTGGCTCCAGAATGGAGTTAATTTTTGGATTTTCATGCTGTGTTTCAACTAAAATATAGGAATAAATTTATTTTTCCACCTTGACTTGTTTTGCTTTTATTTATTCTCACAGACGGCAACCAAGAAAAACAGGAATTTCACATCTGTCTCCTTTTCAGTAACAATCCCACTTTCATCAGCCACAAATTAAAATGTGCACACATGCACGTACACACACCAAAACAGCAGGCCTAGTCTCAATTATGCATTTGGGATGAAATACTCAGGGGACACTTGTTTGTCTTGCTCTACTTCTGTCCCACTGGGCCTTACAACAGCACCAGCAATTAGTCACTATCCACTGTGTGCACACACGGAGTCAAGGACACCTGGAGATGAATGATCAAAGAGAAAGCGTTTCTCTAATTGTCATCCATGTCTAGTCTTCCTGTAAAATACAGCCAAGATTTATCGATTTACTATCAAAACGTGTAAAGACCACCTGCGGTTCCTCTGTGCCACAGGTGAACCTCACATGCAAAAAATGCAAATACAGTTCTTCCATGGAGTCTGCAGACATTCAGTTTAGCACTCAAGACTTAATGCCTCTTCAAATAAACCAAAAGAACAACTCTAAGACACCAGCTCTGCAAACACTTAGCTGTGCATCGGTCAATAGTAGGTTCTACCTGCCAGGTAACAGCTTCATGAAAAATGTTCAAGACCACATAACAGCTTTAATTTTCAAGCCCTTCATAATTTACTAATTCACATTTGATTTCAGGTGAATTAGCCTTTTCCAAAAATCTGATTTAATAATTTGCATTAACACGTAAACTACCAACTTCAATTAAGTAAACAAAGTTTAAAGTAAAAAGTAAAGTTGTCCACCTGAGTGAGATCACAATACGTCTTCAGAATTAAGCAATAATTAACTCCAAGTGCTGTAATCAAAAATCAAAAGTGCTGCATATAGCAAATCTCAACAGGCCACAGGCACATGCAACATGCTAAAATAAAAAATAAATAAATAAAAAACCCAGGCAAACCAACCAATGAAGTGAAAAACTAATGAGTGTGTAGATAGGTAGTTAACCCCTTAGGCCATCTTCCTTCAGTGCTCCTCTCAAAGGGATCAGCCTTGCAGTTCCACAGTGACTTGTGGTCTCAGGTTACATGGCAACCGTGGTGTGCTCCGTCTCCCTCTTTCTCAGTCTCTTTCCTGCTCAACGGCCTGAGTGACAGATTTGCTGGCTAGACGGCACATGACCCTGAACCTGAGGTCATAGCACTCCAACTCACTGCTTCTGCATAAATATTGAGGGTTGCAGATAATTGCATGTCTAGGGCAGGTTCAATTATGAACTGCTAAACGGGGCATTTTTTCTGTATATTGACGCCACAAAGGAAATATTTTATTTATTTTAAAAATCATCATTTAAATAAGCAACTTGATCTTATTCAAGCCTATTGTCCAGTACATCAACCACATTGTCACACTGATAGAATATTACACAGCATCACTAGAATATTATGCAGCATCACATTAGTTTCCATTACAAAATAAACCACCTACAGGGTAAATGCAGAAACACTGATAATGCACAAAACAATCGTATCAGATAGGACTGTATGTGGAAAGACAAAACAGTGGAAAAGTAGCAAACGTAGGAGATTTAGTCTTAACTTCAAGAAAATCTAACAGCTACACCAGGAAGCTCGTTATTGTGGCTGTGGAACTCTGCTCAAGTTAAAAAGGTCACTTTACAGTTGGAAAGGGGTGCATGGACGAGCAAAGTGCACAATACACTCATTGACCTATAACAGGAACTTTGCCAACATCCCCCCCCCCCCACACACTTGGCTAGAAGGAGAATGTGAGAGAAAGAATTTTTTTTGGAAAGAGCCAAAGAGAGTCCCCCTCCATTCTTCTCACACACACACACACACACACACACACACACACACACACACGATGCCAATCACAGAACAATGCCAGTCAGAATGCATTTGCCCTCTCTCCAAGACTGGGTCGTAATGAGGCAAGGCCGGAAGATACTGAGCCAAACAGCAGAACAGGGAATGGGGGTGAAATAAAAAAAATGTAAAGAAAGAAAACCCACTGCTCCTTTTCACATTTCGATCTCTGCATGGCTCAACCATTAATCTACACTAGTAGGAGATTCCATCAGCATTTCTGCCCTCTGAACAGTTCATGTATACGATTGATTCAGATTTCATTTCCTTCTAAACGTCCAGATGTAGTAACAGTGGTCTGTGGGAAGCTAATGCAACCCTCACTGTAGACTCAGATTACAATCTGATAGCTAAAGCAAGGACTCCACAGTGAGATGTGTGTCAGTAGCACAGGCAGCATTTAAAAAAACATTCCTTCATTCAATGGAGTGCATGCATTTGGGTCAACCAGGGTAAAACCCATTATACACATTGCATAAACTGCTTTACAGTGAAAAACCATTGACTTTGAACCATGAGTATTTTATGCACTTAAATAATGATTCTCAAAGACCTTTACAGGAACACACACCATAATAAGTAGTTAGTCTGAGGTATGGTTAGTTAGAACTGTCCCAGCGTAACACTAGAACAATGTAAAAATTATTTGAAAAACAGGAGTGATTTACTTTAGCAGTACAAATAAAATGCACAACACTCATTTCAACTCGATCATTGAACCACAGATGGATTTCAGAATTGCCATTAAATTAGAAAATCACATCAGTGTGAAACATTTTGCCAAAACACTGTACAAACATTATGAAGGCCTAGCTTCTGCTGTTAAGCCAACCAGGACTGGAGCTTAGTAGATGTGGACACAGAAATGCAGTAAGAAAGAAGAAAAGCCAATAAATTCCACTTTTTGAGGTCATATTAAAACTTATAAAAATAAATAAATGATCCCTCTCCTTCTCCAAATAGAGCAAAGACGGCTATAAACACTCAGGACTTCTGCATATTATTCCTCATACAGCAGTTCATAACACAATCCAACCCCATGTTACTGAAGTCATTAAAACATGCTGCAATCTTGACAAAAACCCACATCACTGACGTGAGACAGGAGAAGTAAGGGAATTGAATCAGAAATCAGTCATAAATAATTGGGCAAATTGTTACAATTTATCTCAGCACAGCATTATCATTAGAACACATGCAAACAAAAACAAACATGTATTTAAATGTAGTTCATATTTGGCGATTTCCCCTAAATGCATCCAGCCATTACTTGATCCAACCACTGAGCACAAACCCAATATTTAATGATTACTATAAATAATTCTGGTCTTCAATAAGGAGTACTTGGTACTGGTAACCGAACATTGACAAACATGTACTGTTCACTGTATTAATTTTATTTGTATTGATTCTAATATTACTGTTAAGGTTTATAAGACTATATCTTTATAATCCATATAAATTCCTATACAGTTTCTACTCTGAAGCATTCTGATCCATATTGGAGAGCCGCCTCCTCAGGCTGAAGGAAGGAGTTAACCCCTTTTTCCTCACAGCGGGAAGGATTTTAAAGCTGTGTGTAGTCTTGAAATAACTAATCTTTTATCTAAATAATTATTTTCCACACAAAGAATGAGTCACAAGAGCAGTTGATATTAAAACAGAAGAATATTTACTCACAATTTCTTCCGAAGATAAAGTAAATGGATGAAACACCACGTTAGACAGAAGCTTTCTCTGAAGAGCCCGCAGCATTGGGTGAGCAGTCTCTTCAACATGACCGACTCACAAAAGGTCCACCCAACTGCTTAGAGCTTTTATGAGAAAACCTCAAAATGTTTTGACTAATGCCAGCACATCACGCATGTGTCTGCCCAGTTATGAACATTTCCATATTTGGGCTGCACATCCTCTCAACAGATGACTTGCCTTTGTCCTTGAAGTGTTAGCCTAGCGACTGCTAGCCCCCTGTAACTCATAGTGTAAACCAAGTTTGTTTATAAGTTTAGCTTTAGCTCAGCGCTAGCAGTCTCTCTCTGTTCTTTCCTGGGATGTCAACAAATTAGCCCAGCCACCTCACTAGCTGTTTGGGCCAATCAAAAGTCCTGTATGCTTTTCCAGGAAGTTATACACGCTGACTCCTCTCTTCTCAGAGTGTCTTCTCCTCAGTGTGAGTTTAGACAAGCTGCTCTTCACATCTGAAGGGATGTCTGGCTGGAGCCAAGGACAATGCATTTTTACTGGCAATCCATGCATTTTGGGGCGAGGAGAGGTCCTTTTCTCCAAAATAAGTGATCTGAAAAAAAAAAAACCTAAAAACACATACTGTCTGTATAACTACTCTAAGACTTTTACACAGTACTGTAAATGAGGCTGAACAGTAATATTGAACGTGCTGATTAATGTGTCAAAAAAACAAGGACTGTACCCCTGGATAATCACCTGCTAATGACACCATGCTCCATGGACAGCTGATCCTGTGACAAAGACCCTGTGGTCTTCAAATTTAGGTAGTCAAGAACAGGGCTTGACATTGGCACCCGCCCACCCGCCAAATGCGGGTAAAATTGGGCTGTGGTGGGTAATAAATTTAGTCTTACTAGCCACTTTGGTGGGTAGTTTATTCATTCTTTGGTATGACAATATATTTTTGTTGTAGTTTTCTCTAAAGGCAT
>JBBIGC010000013.1:14570526-14591283 GCA_037576955.1 Lepidarchus adonis | reverse complement strand
AATAAAATTGTTAATAAAATTGTGGCTAGTAAAACGACTGAATGGCTAGTGACTCCGGAAATCTACTAGCCACATTGAGCAAAAAAGTTAATGTCAAGCCCTGGTCAAGATGGTCACTAAAATAGCCAACTCCGAGCTTTCCCTATACTGCATCACTGCAAAAGACACAGTAAGACTGGTATTGCTGGGATGGTCAGTCATTTATTAGAAACAAGGTGCTAGAGCATGGCTAGCACATGCAGGAGCCTCAGCTTGGCCCTCTACAAATCTTCCCATTCATTTTCTGTTGAGCAAGGTTGGCCTGAAATAACAAACCATTTGTGAAATGAAATCTGTTTGTCCATAATTGGTCCCAGGCTTGAGCACCATAATGATGGCTGCCAAACACTGGGAAGGCTCCCACCTCTGTGACCAGCAGTTATGGTGACCAGTGGTGCCTTGCAATGGTTTAAGTGGAAAACGCAGTCTTATTATATGCTCCACAGGAAGGCACCAATTCTAAAACTGCCACTTCAGAATATTTAGGAGCATTTTCCTGTCTAACAGCTTAACAAATGGGGAATTTGGCTCCTTGCAATTGTCCAGTGTTGTTTAAAAAAAAAACTATATTAGGTTTTATCCTAATATAGAAATGTAAATTAGAGGTTGTCACACATCACAAAATTTAACATGCTAGGGCATCCTGCCCTTAGGACCAGTTCAGTCCCACAATTTAAGAGGGCTACAACTATTGAATATCATCCACGAATATTGAACTATTCTATAAAAAAGCGGAAAACCAATCACACGGTTTACTACTACCACCACAAAATGCTTTATTTTACCCATTATTATTAATTTGTATCACAATCATTCATTTTTTTATAGTGCACTAAAATGTAATGACACAAATAATGTAAATTTTTCATAATAGTTTGCATTAAAATGCAGACCAATATGAAAACCCTGAACTGCTTGTAAATTCTGTTCATCATCTCAATCATTGAAAATTTTTTTTGGTTGACTCAAGAACTAATGAGGGTGTCCAGCTCGCTCTAAACGGCAAAGCTGAGCCCAAGAAGTTCTTAAATTTAAAGTCTGGTGCAGTGCAACACCTTTGGTTAGGTTAGCCAGTGCTCTCTCGTTCATTCTAGGTAACAAAGCCACCTATGAACTGTTTACTAGCAATCCAGCAGAAGAGGAAACTTATTGGAGTTAAAGTTCAAACTGATTCCAGAAACTGTGAGAATTTCCAATGATTCTGGTGTTAAACAACTGGCAACTGTGCATGTTTACCCAAGGATGTGTAGGTTTAAAAGTGGGAGGCATGTCAGTTATTGAAATTGCGTTCATTTTTTATATTTAGTCATTACATTTATTGAATATTACTATAATAAGAATCTGTTGAAGCTTTACTTTTCACTCTAACCACTTTTATCCACCAATTGTTACCGTCTACATCACATAAAAAATAAAATGCAAGGGAATCGCATGGAAAACTCCTTCAAAACTTCCTTCACTGCTTCATGGGAGTCCATTCCGTTTGCATGGGGGTCACCTGGATGGCCCATTTACTCTGCTTCTTCAAACACACTTGTTTCCTTGTCCATCATTCTTAGTCAGATAGTCACACAACAGTGATCAGGCTCAACTACAAAGAGTGCCATACATCAACCACTGCTCTTTAACAAAAGCTACAAGGCATCTGCACATATGCCAGTGAGAAATAATCTTTCAGGGCTAATGTTGCTTTAAAGAGGCAGCTAATCAAAGGTATGGTGATGTGGCTTCCTGTCACTGACAACAGTTTGTTTGAATAAGAATTTGCACCAGTTTGTCACTGAGGGAGGACTTTTTTGGTACACTGCAGGGGTTAAAACAAAGGAACATGCAGGGAAGAGGAAGAATTAAGAAGGTAACACCATGGAACCCAGCATATGGGAGCACCAAGCCTGCACAGAGGTGTAAACTGACACCTTGTATGTGGGAACCATGGCAGCTGAGGAGCATTCCCCATCAGGGACAGGGATTCCTTTGGGTGGAAGGCATATTATGGTCCTCAGTCCAGGACATAGGGTATGCTTACATAAATGAAATCAAATTACAAATCAATGAGTATCCAAGTCCCACCAAAACAGTTAACCATTTTATTATAAAGAAATGAACTCCGAACACTTCAGAGCCTTACAGTGGATTTGATGTTCCATAGGAAGACCAAGATTGAAAACCACTGCCTAAAACATTTAAAAAAATCTTTGGTCAAAAAACCTGCAAACGAGCAATCCAGCTGGGGCAACTTGGCACCTCAAAGCCTGCACATCACTACATGCTTTCCTGATGTTGCCAGTCTGAACCAGTGTTGCTAAGTACCTCAACCCCATGGTGGAACTCTTCTGCCACTTCCCAGCTGTGATTTCTCAAATGCTGAAGTCAGTCCAGGGCCAATCAGCAGCCCTAGAGTGCTGCTATCTTCATGCCATGTCTTCAAATGTATGCTGGCCATGCCAATGCACTGTGGGTCAGGGAAATCGTCCAGGTTTGGGGGTGAGGTCTGAACTCTCTATATGGCAACATAAAGTGGCCTCTCCTCGGTGTGGCTCTACAAACATTGCAGGCAGTCTAGTTTCAATGAGGTGTGTCCTGCACACTGATACTTTTAATGCTGTCAAAAGGAGTTTCGTTTGTAATTACAGCTGTTGTGGCCCCTCACTCAGACAAGGAAACCTTATCAAAGTTCCATTTGTCCTCCTGAGTGGGGCTGTGGGACTAGGCAGTGTGCCATGGCAACTTGTCTGGAGTGGGTAATGAGAAAACAAGCAAGTGGCAAGTCAGCCCACCCATGCCAATCAGGACCACCAAGTTTGACAGTCAAAGACTGCATTGTCTGTCAAAGATTATAAAACAAATGAATGGGAAAGTGTGTCCAAACTTTTGACTGGTTGTGAACATGACCGCCTAAGAAAATTTGCATTAATACATGAAAGCGTTAGTGTTGTTCGTTATCTTAGATTGGTCTTTTGTGTGGCAATCAGACTTCATAAACTACTCAGCTTTGCAAAAAATAAATAACTTTCTGCCATTGTTAACCGTACACCATTTTCAATATTGGTGTATTTGATCAAATTGTTATACCATCATGAAGTACATAAAATCCCTTAATCATTGTTTAAGAAACACTAACTACCAAATAACTACTCAGTTCTACACTATCGGCTTGGAAACATTAATATTCAAATACTCCTTCACAAATACAAAGCCATTCGATTCTCAATTTTGACTGAACTAGCAAAGATTATATGCTTTCCACATGAACATGTTTCATTATTTAACTACAACACCTCTTTACTAGAAAACAAAATAAAATCAAAAACAAATGAGCAATTGAATGTTAATCATTTCAGATTTAGTTATGGTCCACTTCATCTCTTCCATAAATTCTTAATGAAACATATCACAATTTAACACAAGTAACCAATATTCAAATGATTCTCTTCTCAATGTGAAACTGGCCTCAGTTAATGTTCCAGGAAACCAAAGAAAAATAGGTGAAACAAAATCCATATGGGCACATGTGAAAAAGCACACATACACAACTGATCTTGGTAGTTCTCAACACCAAGATGAACACCACTGTCCCTCCAGCCCGAGGAGTTGATGATCATTTAGAAGTACATATCAGATGTGGCCCTGACTCATTCATCTCAATTGCATGGTTTCGCCAGACATTTTAACCCTAAAATATTCGCCAACAAACAGCATACCATGGTATATCTGCTTACCAAAGATACATACCAATTAATGCAGGGCCTTAAAATACATAAACATACATAAAACACTAATCACTAATCATTAATGTGATCAATCATGCAAACAATTGCTAATTTAGTGTTTTGAACACAATCAAGATGGACACCAGTTTTTTTTTTTAAATCTTACACCTCTCTCCAATTTTCTGAAGCCAACGGAACCAGTGAGGGGTGAACAACAGCAACTCCACTGTAGGAATCTCACATGGCGCTCATTCCTCTTTGCAACTCAAAGCAGACCTTGAAATCAAGGTCCAAAGCCCAGTAATTGACCATTAGAGGCAGAGATGTAGCACGGCATACACACACACTCATTCCAGACACCCTATGGGCATCAACTGGGAAAGATTTACTAGAGCCAAAAGAGCACGCTCACATCATTTAATGGGCACCATACCAAGGTGATCAGTCCGTGGATAAGATTTCACGATGCCCCTCATTAAAATGCCATTAATGGTAGCCATTGCAAGTGCTTTGACTCTGATGGTTCCTATGATTTAATTTGCTGTGTAGTATTGTTTTCAGCTTATTGAACAAAGCTCTCTGGCTTGTGAGGGCTTAGTTTTAGAAAGCTCAACTGTACTGTAGTCAGCTTGCATGGCAGTCATTGACCAGTCATCATTCTTAGTAATTTTTCCACTCAGTGTGCAACAAGTTTCTAGGTTATGACATAATACAGTGGTGAAATGTTCTTTATTAACCTGAATTTGAATATGCAATGAATATGCAATAATCAGGATATAAAAGTTTTAATTATAGATTCATTTATTCACAATAGTTTTACAATAGCCTGTACCTGTTGTTGGAGGATGAATGGCTTTCTAAATTTTTCCTGAGCCTTATGTGGCTGCATTTCATCACAGTAACATGATGGATTTTCATGCAATGCCTTCTGACAGCTCAAAGGTCACTCACATTCAGCAGTGGTTTCTGTTCTTGGCCTACACTGACTGAGATTATTCCAGCTTCCAGGAATCTTTTCACATCATGTACTTTTAAAAGGTGTAAGACCAAAATTCAAGCAGTCTCTTTTTGAACCGAATGACAAATAATTCAAGAAGTTTAGCCATTTAAAATAACTGATTCATTGCAATCAAAAGGCCTGTGAGGTTAAGGATTTCCCATTTTTATGCTGGCATTTTTTACTGACAGTTACGCATGGCAAAAATATGTAATTTGATTAAATACTTTCAATTCATTAGGATAAACCAATAGCAGTTTGATATTCACTGGAAAGCATAAAAACATTTATAAACATGAATACAAATTGAGAACTCATTCTATCCTTTTAAGAAATTGAGCATTCTAATTTATTTGAACATATTCAAACACATTGTATACTGTATTTAAAGTAAGGAATAATAAACATAAGATCCACATAATCAGTACTACTAAAATGGAAAAAGGTGCATAAAATGTTCATGCAAACAAGGAACAGAAACAGAGTAAAAGAGACATTCAGTCTTGAATCGTGAGCAGACCATTAAGGAAGAAAAGTTGCTTTCCAAGTTTCTTACCCACTAAAACCATGCTTACAGACGCAACATGATCTCCTCTTATCGATTTGACCATCTTCCTCAGGGGCCCTCTTATTAAAACGACCTCCGAATGAGCAATATAAAGCAAAACAGTGGGGAGTTCAAATAATTTAAAGGAACGTAAGCAACACACTGTCCAACACAAATCAAAAAAGGTCCATTTTCCCGTTCATAATTTTGAATGAGGATGCCCAGCACAGATTTTTCCAGGAAGTGCAAAATCAAGAATTCCTGGCACTACCCCGCAAATAAATCTTAAAAGGCTGAAACAAGAGAGTCTTTGAGACATGTATATGCACAAAACAGTCTGCAAGGGAGAGCTGCCATTTATTTGTCCAAAAAAAAATTAAAATCAATTCGTACCATTTCTTTTACAATCCGAGACTGACATTTCAAACTGAGCTTAGGATGTGTGGAATTTATGACAATTTAAACAGCTTCTTGCTGCCAACCAAGCAGACAATGGCCACGGCAGGATTCCCCCACCGCCAGAGCAGAGGCTCAGATTTCACTCCACATACACACTCCCCAAAGCCACATCTACAAATGAAACCTCACTACTTCCCTGAAATGCTAAATAATAAAATTAAAATGATTCATTGTGGCTTCTTTATACATGCCGTATGCCCATCGCCACTGGAGAAACATGAATAACATGTATACCTAATAGCGAAAAACGGCAAAAGACCAGTTTCAGACCAGAAATCTCAATGTGGAGGTCTTAACAGAATTATGCAAAAATGGATTTTAAAAAAGTTTTATTAAATCTGAAAGGTTTTTTTTTCTTCTTTTTTTTTATTTAAATAAAATGGTACACCAAGCACACTTCCACCCCCACCCCCAAACCAGAAACCCAAAATGACTCAAGGTTTCAGACATTATTCATAAAAAAGGTCTTCAAGTTTATGAAAACGGATCATTTTACCTTGCATTTTCAGCACATTGTACTGTGGTAAAATTTAGAAATTTCTTATTGCAAGTAAAAAGAAAATAAATCTCCTGGGGTTTTTTTTGTATTGTAGTATAAAAGGACTACCACATATTGTTGCTAATTTAGGGAATCAATATCTCTGTACAATTGTATCTATGAAAGAAAATCTGAAAATATGCCTTTAGTTTCAAAGTGTAAAGAATTTAAAAAGGTCCACTATGCTTTTCAAGTCTACAGATATAAACAAATACAGATGAACAAATAAATTGGTTACATTACACTACATTGTTCTGTTGAGTGTAATAAATTGAACATAATAAATTACACAATGTTTAGGAGTACAAAAATTTACATCAGAGACAGTGGAAGCATGATTCATGCCTTCAAATTCAGGAAGATTAAAAATAAATAAATAAATAAATAAATTTTGCTATGGTGAAGGAAGGGAGGGAAAACATGGGTAGTTTTCAGATGTAGCAGACAAAAGGGGCAGACAAGTGGCATAAGGCACACAAAACAGGGTGGAAGACTAAAAGACTTTGCCAACAGGGCTTTTATAAACCGAGCTTCAATAAACCACTTCCTCCTGCCCCCCCAAACTCCAAACGGGGAGAGAAAGCATTTATGGCCGAGTTCCTGTTTTGGACTGCTGCTCACAAGTCACCCTCCCTCCCCTCCCCTTTCATTCCCTCTCTCCCTCCATCTCTCCCTTTTCCGCTCTTTTCATAGCAGTGGAGGTACCGTTTCTGCCCAGTCGTAAAACAATTACGGGCCCTGCAGATGTGCAATTTGAAGCTCGGCCACTGGCTGAGCCAAAGGCTGTAGATGAATTACGTCAGGTCGCCAAGTAACTTTGCACTCACCTCCCGTGTACAACACTGGAGGACCTACAGTAACTCAAAGGCTTTTGTCTTGCTAAGGTTAGCAGCTTGGTGACTGTGGCGATCAGAGCATTTTTAGAAATGTGCTCATACCAGCAAATATTCATTAAACAATACAACAAACATTTCTCCATTCAAGTTGTTCCCAACTAGTATTAAAAGGTAAACATGATTTTACATATCTGCCTATTTTTTATAGTGACACACAAAAATGTCCCAATATCACTTTAAGTAAATGCATGCAGTGTTATCATGTTTTTATTTTATATTACAAATAAATTTCAGTGTATTGTGCAAATACCCATCCCTTTGTAACCACACAGAAATGTTGCATTTCTCCATAATCCAAGTAGAATGTGTCTCGATTTTATAAATTTATCAGCATCAACATATGTACATACAGAAAATGTCTGATGTTGGCATCATTCCGGTTGTGCTCCAAGCGTTATTCATTTTTAACAGTCATACCAGAACAGCACAATACTATGTACAGACCAGCACAGTCATCTAAATCAAAACATTGTTCCAGATGAGACAGATAAATCATGCTATACATTCAGAGACCAAATTTATTTCAGCTCTGCATGAGTGTAGGCATTATTAAACACTACTGGTGTTCTTTAGAATATCTGAAGAAAATGGGACATTGTTAAACAAAATGACAGTGAATTTTACTTACATGCAATATGTTAACGCCAATGAATGATGGGTGGGGGGGAAATGCATACAAGAGGGCTTCTCGTTTTAAAACACCTCTTTAATACTCCTGTCATTCACACAACACAGTAACACGAGCCCAGCCTTTATCAGAACAAGTCTAAGGGCTGTTTTGCCAGACATGGATGACATCTACTCATACAGTACAAAAGGAATTCGTCCATGAAGAGTCTCTCTCATCGGACAGTGTAATTTAACCTGAGCATATCGCTAATCTTTGCCTAGAAAACTTTACAAAGAGAAGAAGAAATTAAAAAGGTTGTACAGAACACTTACAGTGGAGGAAATAATTATTTGACCTGATTTTGTAAGTAACCCACTGACGAAAAATCCAATTTTAAAAAGAAAAATCCAATTTTAAAAAGAAAAATCCCATTAAATATATAAATTGATTTTAATTTGAGTGAAAAGTATTTGATTCCCTACCAACCAATAAGAATTCTGGCTCCACAGACTGGTTAGATTCTCCTAATTTAAACTCGTCACCCACAATAAAAAATACCTGTCCACAGATTCAATCAATCAGACTCCAACCTCTCCATAATGGGCAAGACCAAAGAGTTGTCTAAGGATGTCAGGAACAAGATTGTAGCTCTGCACAAAGCTGTAATGGGCTACAAAACCACAAGCAAGAAGCTGGGTGAGAAGGAGACAACTGTTGGTGCAATTGTTAAAAAAAATGAAAGAAACACAAAATGACCATCAATTGGCCTTGGTCTGGGGCTCCATGCAAGGTCTCAACTTGTAGGGTGAGGATAATCATGAGGTGAGAAGTTAACATGGAACTACACAGGAGGTGCTTGTTCATGATCTCAAGGCAGTGGGACCACGGTAACCTAGAAAACCATTGGTAACACACTACGCTCGAATGAATTAAAATCCTGCAGTGTTCGCACAGACCCCCTGCTCAAGAAGGTACACGTGAAGGCCCATCTGAAGTTCATCTGAAGCCAATGAACACCTTAATAATTAAGAAAGTGCTTGGGAGAAGGTTCTGTGCCCAGGTGAAAACCAAAATCGAGCTCTTTGGCTCACCGTGTTTGGAGGAAGGCAAATGCTGACTATGACTCCAAGAACACCATCCCCACTGTCAAGCATGGAGGTGGAAACATTAGGCTTTGGAGGTGTTTCTCTGCTAAGGGCACAACTTCACAGCATCGACAGGAGGATGGACAGGGCCACATACCGTAAAATCTAGAGTGACAATCTCCTTCCCTCTGCCAGGACACTAAAAATGGATGGTGGATGGGTCTTCCAGCATGACATTGACCTTAAGCATACAGCCAAGGCAACTAATGAGTGGCTCAAGAAAAAGCACCTTAAAGTCATGGAGTGACCTAGCCAGTCTCTGGACTTTAATCCCATACAAAACCTGTGGAGGGAGCTGACGTTTTGATTTGCCAAGTGACAGCCTCAAAACCTTAATGATTTAGAGCTGATTTGCAAAGAGGAGTGGATCATAATTCTTCCTGCAACGTGTGCAAACCTAGTGAAACTACAAGAAATGTCTGACCTCAGTGCTCTTTGGCAAAACCCTTGTTGGCAGCACTAAGTTTTGTTTCGCTGGGGAATCAAATACTTATATCACTAAATGAAATGCAAATGAATTTATATAATGTGATTTTCTTTTTGATATTCTATCTTGCACTGTTATATGCTACCATTATAGACTGTTCATTTCTTTGACAGTGGGCAAACTTACAAAATCAATGAGGGTTCAAATAATTATTTCCTCCACTGTACATTCTGTTTAAACAAAGGAACTTCTCACAAAAAAATGTAATGCTTCACAAACAAACTTTGTGAATGTGTATGTTTGTTGTGACAGATTTTATGAAATTGAATTACATTCTTACCATTGTGTTTAAATATCAATAGTCAACTGCTAAATTAACCTCCATTTTTGAATACATACAACCACATAACCAACATAATCTGGAGTTATTATTCAGACTCGTGTGTCTTTATGAAACATTCAACTGTTCAGTGTTTTAGAAGTACAGAGGATACCTGAGACACACACACGAGTTTGGTCACCAAATTCAAAATTCAGGGCTGAACAATTTGAAGAACACACACACACACACACACACACACACACACACACACACACACACACACAGGGGGTGAACAATTGAAAAAAAAACACCCAACTGCACATGTTACAAGTATTCTGCAATTCTTGCAACTTAAAAAAAATTTCTTTTGCTTTAAATTGTTTTGCAGTATAAGGATTCTCTGAAGAGCTGAAAATATACGTAATGCGTCAGACAATTCAAGCTCTTCATTATTTTATTAAACTGAGCAATATTTAGGTAATGTATGATGCAACTATAATTGTAACCCTTGCATTGTGAAAACTGCACTCATTGATAATACAACTTGTATATAAAAAACAATTAATTCTTCAGTTAAAAAAAAAAAAAAAAAAGCATTCCAGAATGCAAATGTTTAAAAAAAAGAATCAAATTTGAAGTGAAATTTGAGTTTGTAAACTAGCAGTCCATCACACTCCTTTTAGCATCCATTTTTTTTATCCAACAGTGATAAATTGTTTGATACTTTCCCCATATAGGTAATCCCCATGTTCACCCAATACAAAAAGATTCCTACTAGTATTATTAGCTTTAAGCATGAGTCTTTCTTCATGGTGTACAACGTAACCAATTCTTCATTGCATTTACATTTATTCATTTGGCTGACGCTTTTGTCGACTTCCAGGTACAGGAAACAATCAAGCATAAATTCAGACATGACGATACTGATGTGTGAGTTACAGGGAGTTCAATACAATCTTCTTAGTCATAGAAAACAGTGTAAGTGCTACAATAGTGCATATAAGTGCTACAACATTCATTGCCCACTAAGAACAAATAGATCAACTCAAGATCTTTGGCAACGTCACAAAGATGGAAGGGTGGAAAACTATACAGGCCCAAGTGACATTCAAGTAATTCCTGGCCTGAAGAGAAAGTTTGCATTAAAAGGCACATAAGGGTCTAACCTTATCTGGCATGTACATACAAAACCACAGCCATGTGATCAGTTAAAGCAACAGGGGGGAAGGCAGCAAAGTTAAAAGGCTCAGTGCAACAACGACAGAGGCTCAGCCAGAGACGCCCACAGGCTAACATGTTGACTTAATCATTAGGCGGCCACAAAAGGGGAAACTGAGGGGATGCAGGTAGTTTCAACTGGCTTGTATTAAGATTAAAATGTGAGGATGGGGAACGACCGGTTCTAAATCGTCCTGTATTATTTTAGGTAGGTCTGATAGTTTTTTGAACGTCCATTCCAATTGCAGCCCTCTCTTAAACCTTTTAAACACTGTGGTCATAGATGTGTCAAATGCAAACATCTCAGCAGCCATGTATGGCCTGTTGTAACTGTGGTTAAGCCACCCATCTTTTGTCAAAACTAGACCCAAGTAAACTATGAACATGCACCAATCATCTAAGCATTAGCACTTTCCAAAAAAACAAAAAACAAAACTTGTCACTTGGCAAGTAGCGTTAGCATTGTGCTACCAACATAGTTGAGCTTTTTTGCGTGTACCTGTTGGAAATCTTCTGCATTTACTCAAATCTTCAAGTTTAGAGAGTTTGTGTTGGGAATACACAGCAGATATGCCTCCAAAAGAGTCCAGCACAGCAACAAACATTTTTCACACTATTAAATATAGTGCCTGCTTATATGTAACAAAATGTTAAGGTGGGTTTTGAGCTCTTCTGAAATTTAGCCACTTTTAATCCTGAAATGGGGCACCTGTGGGAGCAAAGGACTCTGTAGTCACAGCTGTGCTCCTCTTTGCAAAGACCAAGCTAGCTACTATGAAACACAGTAGTCAGGAGACCTCTGTGCAGTTGTGCTCCTAGGTGTTCTCACAGCTGTTTGTTTCGAAAGAGGACACCAGAGAGTGGATGTATGAATCTACAGAGGGTATTGGCTTATAATGGAATTACAGTTATCGGATAGGTAATGAAAACAATAGTCTCTTATCAGTTTGGTTGATTTAGTCACACTTCAGAACCCCCTCCCCCCCAATTATATCCATATGATAAAACCTCACTCTTAGGCACATATCCAGTCAACGGGTAGTAGAAGCAAGTAACCACTAGTCCTGCTTCAAAGCCACCATATTATACCTATTGCTATTCCACCAGGTCGAATGTTACCACCATTGCTAGTTTGTGATTTTAGCTGAAATTTGGCAAACTGTACTGTGGCCATGTTTCTGGAACAAAGCTGTCTCGTCTGCAAGAACTCAAAGACGTAACTTTGAAGTCTCCTTCCATTTACCAGGATCTGGAGGTATAATCACCAGAGATAAAATTCTAAACAGGCTTTTTGTAAGTGGAAAGAGACATAAAAAAAAGCATAATTTATTTTGTGAAGCAAATTCCTGACTATTGCTCTTGCTCTGTCTCTCAAACCAAAAAAGCACTTCTATGGACAGCTCTTGTATGCCCATTACCTGTGTCTCCTCCCTTCTCCTCTCTCTGGTCTCCCTGCCTGCCCTGCTGCTATATTCATCTTACTGGGTCTGATTTTAGCATCAAAAGTGCAGCAACATCAAATCTATTAAGATCATTAGCAGGGTTTAAATAATGAATTTAATAACAAACATCTACATCATTGTGGTTTAAAAACATACCTCCTAAAATGTCAAAAAAAATCTTTCCCTAAATCATTTGAGACACATAGCACCAAAAGAAAACAGTTTGACTAGATTTTAAGTATAATACTGAACTGTGTCAATAATCAGCTGCTAGAACTGCAGACACAAATTATTCACAGCAACATCAACGAACTACGGAATTAGTTACAGGTGATCCAGACTTAATGGATAATGATTTATTAATAAACAATAATGTATGAATATAGGATTAGCTAGTACAACAAAAGTGCTCCAATTCTGTTATAACTAGTCTAGCTTACAGTTCAGCTAAATGAAACTAGAGTTAAGAATCTTTCATTAGCTTGACTATTATATAGATATTAAAATAGAATACTTTATTTTTCTATTAGAAAAACAACTTTAAATTGCATGCTGGTCGTTTGGTGCTGTTCTTTTCATTTCATAGTGTATGTCACCTTGCTACTGCTTTGAAAAAAATGTGTGAGAACAGGATAGCATTAGCAATGATGCATGGATCAATCATTTTTATTAAAGCAATCACTTTGAACTGATCCTAGATCAGCACTCCCACCAGTTTGTGGGAAAATGCTGTGCTGTGAATGGGTTATCTATAAAGACTGCCTGCAGTGTTCAACTACACAATGGAGATGTTCATGCTGTAGCTTGAAGCAAGTCGTACTGTGGCTGAAACCACAACTCTGAATCCTTAATGAACGGCTGGATGTGGTTTCAGAGGCTGAGAGAAAGGATATAAGTGGGTTTTCTAATGTGTTTTATGAATATTAGCCTTAATAATAAAAATAAAATAAGTCACTTAAATCTTCTCTCAACCATTAAACCACACCCACATGTGAGATTAATGAAAGCTGATTTTCCATGATTCTTTAAATATCGTTATAGAGTGTAGTATTTGGAAAGTGTCACCCACCATAGGTTTTTCTGTCTAGAATTGGGTAGATCTAGTTTGATTCATTCATTTCTACACGGGACACCGCTTGCCCCTTTCAGAATTCTGAGTGAACATTTTTTAAATCTAAAAGTGGCCCAACATGCTCAAACCAGTCCAACCCAAAGCACCATTTCAGATTGCACTTGTATGCTTTTTGTATCCAGTACCTAGTCTAGCATCGTCTGCTGATGTCGACTCTTCAGTGATTGCCGGGATCAGTGCCATCTCTAATGAACATGCCACAGCAAATCTAAACAGGTCAATAACTCTTTTAAAGCAACTTTCAATTGTCTGGAGGAGAAAATCAATTATCTCCGAGATGTATAGAAAAATCGATCATCGCTACAAATTTTTTTTTACCCCAACTGAAAAACTTCAATTCTCCAAGACCAAATATGATCATGCATCTTCAGTGCTGCCATAATATTTTGTTTTGGATGAGTGGTTCATCTGGCTCATGCCTCCTACCATCTGTGGTAAGATTTCATAGAGTCTTGGGTTAAGCTGCAACAGATGAAGTGCATAATGGGTGGAGCATTCACAGCTGAGCAGGATGAATAAAATGTCCAGCCTATTGTTTTTACCGATTTGCTCCACAGTAAACAAAACAATGCTCTTCTATAGTGATGTGATTTCAAATGCTAAAAAGACTTCTCTGGATATCCATGTTGTAAGCAGGTTGTTTATATGATCAAAAAGAGTTAGGAAAACATTTTACCAGTAAACTTTAGTACTTTAATTTGGAATCAGTAAATTTAATAAAGTCAAAATCAAAATTATCATCATCTTCTAGGTAGACAATCCTAATAAAAATAATTTCTTTTATATAAAAGGTGCCTTATAAAGCACTCAAGGACACCATACAACAGAAAGAACAAATAATTATTTTAACAAATACAATAACCAAAAAGATATTAACTAGAATTATAGAAAGACTATGCAAGCTTAGAGTTTTTTAACCTTGATTTAAAAACAGAGACATCATCAATACAATGCAAGTCGTGTGGAAGGGAATTTAAGAGACAAGGGGCAATAAAACTAAAAGATCTAACAAAAGTAGAAGATGAATCATATTGAGCACAATTCATCACTGAACATTTCCTACCATTGTTGAAATATGTCTATACCAGAGTCTAATGAGTATCATACATTTCTGCCATTCACTAATTAAAAGTTCACCATTTAAGTAGCCAGACTTGTCAGTCTTGTGCTCCTTTTGTTGCTAATGAGTACTTTTTGCTTAGTCATGATGAGCAATTTTTCCTCACACTGATTTAAGTCACACAGACTGGTATAGGGTCAAGCAAACAAAACTCTAAATGGTTAATGAATATAGGTTATTGGTGATGCAGAGGGGGTTTGTAGACCAATATCTGATATAATTTACATATTTACCGATAAAAAAAATTAAACATGCAGTAATTGAGACATCAACATTACACCAACTTGTATCAGTAAAATAAAAAACAGGATTATTGCTAGAATCTTACAAATGAGGTTCAAAATGAAAAAATAAAAGCATTTATACACAGTATTCCAGTATCAGACATTCTGCTCTTCTAGACTGTGATGCCATTTAATTTAAAAAAGTAGCTGTAGCTTAGGCCAAATATTAGTGTGACCGCTGGCACCCATCAACAAGTAAAAATGCACAGCCAGCTCAGACAGCCGCCCCAAACTGTGTTTCACTGAAAAAAAACAGTGTAGAAGGCAACATGCTATAATTTCAGCTCTATGGTGACTATTCTATGGCTTTACTAGGCACGCACACACCAATAGTTCATTTGGCATCTCTGAGCCACAGCAGGAGCAGTGTAAAATTGAATGCGTCTTAGAAGAAAAACACTTTCTGCAGTCACTTCAGTGCTACACAACTGAAACCATGGATGGTCACTTGTGGTCACACAAAACTCAAACAGTTGACGCTGCCGTAGATGGGTGCAGGTGAAACGGGACAACTATGTTGCAGTGCATTTCTTTTGAGCTGGTTACCCAATGACCCATACACTGAAAAACACACATACAATCTATAAAGCGGTTCACTTTACGTAATGTATAAATGTATGTACAGTATACAACACACAACTAGCATGTTCCTTTCTTTAAACGTGAAGCAGTGCCACTTCAAAGTTGATTTCAGAGAAGGGCAAGTAAAATAAACAAAAGGCTTCTTTTAGTGAAGGGAGTCATTTTGTATAATATAGAACAGCTGCTGGATGGGTAATATCAAATGATGTGGAAGCTTCTGGAAAAAAGAAAAGCAGGGTAAAGCAAGAAGCTAAAGACTTTTGGATAAGAAGGCGAGAGAGATACAGCTGTCATCTTCCAGGGCAGCTTGGGGAGACTGTTGGTATTAAACTGTCAAACACGCACTCGTCTGTGCACAAGTTTTTCCCCCTTCAAACTTCCCTCCCCACTCTTGACACTGGCTGGCCATGATCAAAGCCTGAAGCCAGGAGGGCGGCTGGGGTGGGGGGTGGGCTTTCCAGATCCTCAGGGGACCCCAAATAATAAGCCTGATTGTTTACGTTACATGCGCTCCATAAATTCTGTCCCGTCAATGTAAGGGGGTTATCTATATCCAACGTCCACACGGAGCCCTGCTGTGGATTATCAAGGGCTCACCATATCGAGCTCACAGTTTGAGAGCGACATTTAAAAGTGGTTTGGATTCAGAAATATGAAGCACTACAGGTGCAGAAATCTCTTTGAAAAGACTGATTTGTGCTGGTAGGTTGAGCAGAGCAGGTCTATATGATCCAGAGCTCATGCTGACTGTAATATCTTGCTTTCGACACTTCCTATCTGTAATGACCTTATTTTAACTCTACGGTGATGTACAGCACTTCTCACTGAACATAAACTCCCACTTCCCCCCTAATCTATTCTGCATCAGAGAGTTTAGGCAAAGCGAGTGTAAACATTTCTTAACAAAGAAATGAAATACCTCCTTTTGCAAAGTTGCAAAAAAGAAAAAAAGAAAAAAAAAGAGAGAAAAAAAAAAAAAGCAAGAAACGTCAGGAAGTACTTGTGCTCCTAATTTGTCATGGTGCAAAAAAATACATTAGGGTGCATACCATATACTTTTAAGGGGCGGGGAGGTTGGGAGAATCTCTTAGGTGGTGTCAGGAGGAAGGATTTATGAGAGGTTAAGTATCCTCCTGCTGGTTTTGAACTTTTTCAGAAGGCCCTGCAACACATTTGTCAAGGGGGTGGTGAGGTGAGGTGAGGGGGGGTTGCACATTTGAGGCAAGGCATATTAAAGCAAACCTACATTTGGCGCACCTCTTGCCATCAAAGGCCTTCAGAACATGTTTCAAGTAGTTTCCAAATTAGGACTTGGTGATTTACAGTCCACACTAATGCACAGAGAAAACAAATATGGCGGGGGAGACTTTCACCACATTGTCACAGGCATACACATGGTGTTGGAAAGCATATTCCCTTTGGAGCTAACGTAAACATGAACATGTATGTTTTTCTGTGATGGACATCAAAGCCGGTAGAGTACAGAGTAAATGCACAAAAAGGTGGAAAACTAAATACAGTAAAAGTCAGTCTTGAGTTGAAGCTAAACAAAGTTCGAATTGAGTGTTTAATTTTCCCAACTTTGTGGAATGATTTACCAGTATAATACAGGTGGAACTCAAGGGGAGTAACTGCACGGTTTATAGCAAACCAATGTACTCTACTGTGGATTGTTTTGATCCAGATCTTGATAGAGGAATTATACAAGCTCAAGTCAAAGAATGAACGCCATCCGACTCGCTACTTGTCTGGTCTACTGCTCTTCGTGGGTAACGAAATGCTGAAGAAAAAAAAATAACCAGAAGTTGTCATGCCTACCGTATAATATAATCACATTTTCATGCTCATGTATTTGTGATCCCTTCCAGACACGTCTTTCTCCGTGTGCAGAAAGAGGCACAGAGGGCAGAGTGTGCCCTCAGAAGCAGCACAATCTCCACAATCTGGTCCCAATAAAGTGTCTGCGAAGCGAGTTGTGTGTAATGAGGGTATGAGAGAGTGAGAAAGTCTCTCTGAGACACACTCAACCTGGCACTCTGCCCAGCACTTGTCACGTCAGAGCAAACTCGAACGCATGAGCGGCAAAGAAAGGGGAAACTACTCCAAACCAACAAAATATTTTAATTGATCCCTTCCGTCCTGCAAGCTCCACCATGTCTCCAGCAGTCTAGCGCGCTAAACTCAAGCTACTCCATTCACACGCTCCTCACCTTCACTGACCGGCTCACGTGCTGAACGGCACGGATACATTTCAATCTCGCAACATTTTATGGTTTCACAGATTTAGAGAGTATTTTGACTCAGCACCAACAGAATGTCCTACGGGCCTAATGGACTCCATTCTGATTGACTGTTAAGTCTATGTATCTTTTACATGATACAGTAATTCCAGACATTGCCAACAACCTCACGATACAATACTCATCACAATACAGGAGCAATGATACAATACACATTAGGGGTGGGCCAAATTATTAATATGGAAATATATAATTGTCTTTGCTCACGCAATACAATAATCGATATGCTGACGATATTTAAATGAATAAACATTTGGCAGCAATTTGATTCACCAGCATCGCTACTTCTCTCCTCTGATTGGCGCTGCTCAACTGAGTGCAGGAGACGAGTGAAAGCTGAAGGAGTTTCCAACAGTTTGTGCAGGAGACTTGGGTGAAAAGCTGAAGATAAACCGGTAGATGCGAGGGGAAAAAAAACAAAAAAAAACCTTGGCTGAGACGCCTCGGCCACATTTACATCTAAAGTCCGAGTTTGGCTTTTGACATTGAAGGAGCAGAGCGTAGATTATTTTGTGACGGTCATATCTGTGTCTTTTCCTGCACTTCTTTCATATTGATTGGATGATGCTACCAGTGAGTAAATACATCACTAGAGAGTGTCTATAAAAACAAGAAAAGACTCAGTAATCCAAGTGTGCAGAATCGCACATCCCTATCAATATCTAGCGTTTGCTGAACTGTCCTCAACAATAATTTAGATCAGAAAAGAAACATATTGCTCAATAATTTGTCCGGTATAGGCAGGGTTAAAACCAGCACAGCGCATTGCTCCCCATAAAACACGCCTTCCGCTACAGCGCTAGTTTTAACCATCTATACTGGACAAATTTTGGAGCGATCTTTTTTTTCCTCTATGATTTAGAGGAACGTGTTGAACTCCTTGTAATTAGGGTTGTCATGTCTGAATTTATGCTTGATTGTTCCTGTATGAATAAATGTTAGTAGCATGATGTATGAGCAACTTGCCAAGTGACAAAGGGGAACAGAAGTAAAGCACTGAAGCTGAAGTAGCAGTTTCTTTGTGCTTCTGATCGCAGTTGCAAAGCAAATATGGGAAAGTTGACAATAGCATTAGCACAATAGCATCACTGTGAGACATGTGGATGTATTTTGTGTAATATCGCAACGTCATTGTTGATCAATTTATTGATTATCGCAGAATCACGATATCGTTATTGTGTCCAAAAATCACGTATCGTTTCATGATACCCTGTGATTCCCACCCCTAATACACTGTGATTCCCAACCATAATGCACATCACTATACATTTTGATTATTGCCTAAAAATACCTCATGTATTCTAAACAGTCAAATTGTCCTTTATTATTGTCATTATGCTGTACACTAATATTTATAAATTTCAAATGTATTTTCCTTAATATTTAGATAAGAGCCATGTGTGTGGTAAGATTTATTAGTTAACCTTCACTGAAGAAATATTGAGTAGATTTAATACTAGTTACACAGTGGTGATTCCTACAACAGTGTTGTATCCATGATGTACTGTATACGTCACAAGCTTTAATTTAAATATGTTCAGGGTCCCCTTGTTCAATGTTTAAAGCATTCAGACTATGTAATTTCCCTGCCCCGTGCAGCTGTATTACACACTGCACCATAGGGGATGTTTCTTTTCCAAACTGATTTTAGTGTGAACCACAACATTGAGCAAATAACATTGCAGATTCAGATTATTGCTCCAAACATGCATCTAATAATTTAGATGCATCTATGCTGCATTTTCTTTAATCACAACTAGAACATAATTACTCAAATAATTCATTGGTTCAACAATGACTGAAGTTTTGTAATAAACAGGTAGTCCACAGGTCAGTACAAAGTCATGTTTCGCAGTATGAACAATCTCCACAAGGGGGAGTTGTAAAAACAAATGTAATGTATAAATTACTAGCAAAAAAAATATCTAGATTATTGTGCTTTAGTTGATTGTGCGCTGTGACAATTATGTAAATAAGCAAAAGATTTCAACTACAACAAAATGCCAATTTAAAGTGAGTGTGCAAACAGGTGTTATTTACCGCAAATGGCTAAAACAAGACAAGTGGAAATCGTCATTACACTGATGTAGACAATGCATCACCCGTTGCTCGCTCTCTCACACACAAGAAAAGTTGTGAGCGATCTCTGCAGACTGAGGCACACAGTGAATGTGCTGAATGTCAACGTAAGGACATGCAATGTGATGGACAGGACTCAGAAACAGCTTTATGTTGTTCTCTGCAAAAGAAAAGCATTTAAACTCAAGTTCAGGGGCGCTCTTGCTGAATGAATAACACAGAGCAGCCCCTGAAGTGTCAACACACCCAGATTCTGTTCATCTGTCTGTGAGTCCGTCCATCCAGAAACACACTGGAGCTACTGTGCTGAGAAGTCCAAGCACTAATGCCTCATCGCCAACTGTGTCCATTAAAAAAAACTGACATCAACCGACAATTTTCATTCACCGCAGGTAACTAACGCTGCCTCCGCTCAGTCTCGCAATAAAAAAGGAAAAACGGAAGATCGTTACCTCTTTTTGGCCTCGGAAAACTCTCGTGCAGGTGAAACACCACTTTCTCCACGAAGTGCTGGATGTTGCTGTGCTCGGGTCCGCGAACAAACACCATCCAGTCGTGTGTGAAGCCCTCCGCCGTGGGCTTCCTTCGCACCTGGGCGCGGTGGCCGAGCTCCAGCTTCACCTGAACAGCGCCCTGGAGCAGGACATGGGGGTTAAACCAGCGCAGTGCTCACTGACCACACACACACACACACACACTCACCCCACACACACAGTCCCTCGACAAACACAGTCCCCACACACACACAGTCCCCCGACAAACACAGTCCACACACACACACTCCCTCTCTCTCACACACACACACACACACAGTCCCCCCACAAACACAGTCCACACACACTCTCCCTCACCCACACACACACACACCCACACACACACACACCCACACACACCAACCCACACACCCACC